>WNGS01000337.1:5634769-5649701 GCA_020271785.1 Procambarus virginalis | reverse complement strand
AACGGTTGACGGGTTGGATTTTATTTTGTTGACTATTACACATTGGGTTCTGTTGGTCAGGAAATTGTAGATCCATCTGCCTACTTTTCCGGTAATTCCTTTTGAGCGCATTTTATGGGCAATAACACCATGGTCACATTTATCAAAAGCTTTTGCAAAATCTGTGTAAATTACATCAGCGTTTTGTTTGTCTTCCATAGCATCTAATGCCATATCATAGTGGTCCAGCAACTGCGACAGGCAAGAGCGCCCTGTTCTGAAACCATGTTGTCCGGGGTTATGGAGATGCTGTGATTCCATGTATTTTGTGATCTTACTTCTTAGCACTCTCAAAAATTTTTATGATGTGCGATGTTAGTGCTATCGGTCTGTAATTTTTTGCCTCTGCCTTATTTCCTCCTTTATGAAGTGGTGCTATCTCTGCTGTTTTTAGTATATCAGGAATAACGCCAGTATCTAGGCTTTGTCTCCACAGAATGTGAAGGGCCTGCGATAGTGGTTTTTTACAGTTCTTGATGAATATGGAGTTCCAAGAATCCGGGCCTGGTGCGGAGTGCATAGGCATACTGTTTATGGCTTCTTCAAAATCCAGTGGGGATAGGGTGACGTCTGATATATGATTTGATGTTGGTATCATATCCATGAAAAATTCATTTGGGTTATCGATCTTTAGTGCGTTTAATGGCTCGCTAAAGACAGAGTCGTATTGCTTCCTCAGTAGCTCGCTCATTTCTTTGTTGTCATCGGTGAAAGTTCCATCTTCCTTTCGCAGGGGCCCGATACTAGATGTGGTTTTTGATCTTGATTTTGCATAGGAGAAAAATATTTCGGGTTTCTCTCTATTTCACTGATGGCCTTTTGCTCTCTTTCCCTCTCCTGCGTTTTGTATGATTCTTGTAGCTTGAGTTCAATTTTTCCTATTTCGCTACCTAACCTTCTTCGCCGTTCCTGAGATAGGGTGCGACTCTCAAGTTGTACCGCGATTCGTTTTCTTCGCCTATATAGGGAACGACGTTCTCGTTCCAATCTGCATCTCTTCCTCTTTTTTCTTAGGGGGATGCGGTTTGTACATATTTCTAGTGCTACTGAGCTTATTTTTTCCAGGCACTGGTTCAGGTTCGCATTTCCTAGCTGTTCTTCCCAGTTTATTTCTGTGAAGTCCTGGTTTATTTGCTCCCAGTTTATCTGTTTATTATTGAAGTTGAATTTGCTGAAATCTCCTCCACCGGAGGTTTTGGTCAGGTTTTGGTCAGGAGGTCAGGTCAGGTTTTGAACGTAAAGTTCTAGATGGTAGGTGATTTCTACAACTTTTAACGACCCGCACATGGTACAAGCATTTCATGCATTCTTTCGGCTCTTTCATTCCCAACTTCCACTAATGTCCTCTTATCCAACTTTCAATTTAAAGGGGCTGTCTTTGGTGGCCAGAGAGAACTAGCCGAGAGTGAGTGTAGACAGTGTTCAGAGTCCATCGTCCAACGGTTATTATAATCAACATCTTTATTGACAACACATTACAATTTTGCCTAATTTGAGGAATTCAACTAGGTCTTATTAGAGCGAGGATAATGCTTGTATTCACCGTCACACAGGATAGTGGATCATAGACTTGCCGTCAGTGGGATGTACCGACAATGAGTCACCTGGATAACCCCTCCCCCCACCAATAAGCCTCCCATCCCACTGTCAGGTGGTAACCCCCCAAAAAGCCTCTCATCCCACCGCTCATCCGTCAGCTGACAAGCAATTCTCCGATTCAATCAGCTGATCACATCGATTCGGTCTCCCTATAAAGTGACCATCTTTAACATTCGAGCACCACAAGCTTCGTACCTTACCGTCGGTTCGTCAGTAACAATTTTATCACAATAATCCTCCCATCCCACCATGAACCGATTACAATACATAGCACAGTAAACTGTTCACACTAACCTTATTCCGCTGTTCTACCATCAGCTGATCACAATAGTGTCCAACCGTACTTTCGTCAGCTGATAACCAGAACCATTTCATTCGAACCTCGAAACATTTTGGTCAATATAACAAAGCTGTTCCGGAGATCGCTAACCCAATCAGACCAAGCCTGTCTGCGCCTCACAGTTGACGGCATGATCAGCCAGCATGATAAGAGGCCACAGTCTGACCTGCGGACTGGACCTCAGTCCGGCTGGAAGGTTATCACAATGCTCAAACAATATATGTATATAGGACGAATAACAATCTGAAGACAGGCGTTGTCACAGGTCGAATACGACCTGACAAGCATCTCTGGCAGTTCGGTCTGTATAGGGATCTACATTAGTGAAGTGTAACATGTGCGGACAGACATTTTCACACTAGAGCATTATATCTTAGGCAGAAAATGTGAACCATGTGGAGAAATCTAAACTCACGCTGCATGAAATGACAACCCCATTATAAATGATAAAATATCTGCAGTAATTACACTGTATCCATATTTTGATTCTAGTTTATAAATGACGAGATTATGAGAAAGCAGTGTAGTGTGAAGACTAATATCGCCATATATTTTATGTATTAGCAAAAGACTTACCATCAATATACAAGTTAAGTAAATGCAAAGCAATTTTTATTGTAACTAGCTGATATTACAAGGTGTACAGGTTAGATAAAAATTTTGATACAATCCTTTTTGCGTTACCGCTCACAGGATAAGTATGGAGTGTACAACAGGAGCCGTCTCCGGGGTAATCAAATCTGACTGCAAGAATATGTAAAGTTACCTCTTTACGACAGAGTCTACTGGAAAGTCATAGGGATAATACTATCACTTGAGCCTATTATGCCGTGTTCTCCAATACAAACAATAATTCATTTTTCACGGATAAGGAATTACAGTAAACATGAAGACGGGAGAGGAAAAAAAACACACTAGAACATAGCAAATACAATGTCTTGCGTAACCAGTAATCGCCTTGTGTAATCCCTGGCAGCATCGCCTGCCAGGGGATTAACATGCCCGTAGCTAGCATGCTTCCAGGAGGCAGACCAGAGGCAGGGTAACATGATAACGATGAACCCCTCCCTCATCCCTTTCCATCCCCACACTACACTCTACAAGCGCTCCCCCCTCCCTCACGCACCCCGATCATAGAGTCCAAATACCAGGTAATCTCAACCGAGGCGGCTATTACAGACTAAGGTGTAATAAGCCTGGAGCATACCTGGTTATGGAGTTCAACACCAGCCAGTAACCAATCGCTCCCTCGAGCGACATCCACATACAAGGCATGATAATCCTCCGAGGTTTGGAACTTGCTGCCAAACACTGGTGAGGGAGTAAAACACAATACCGGGATAGGAAATACAGGAAAGAATAACAATGTAGTATGAGGTTGGGGGAACAGGAGAGGATCTGGTGAATGTATGCCAGTACTCTCATAAATGTGCTTGCGAGGGTGACTTTGGGCTCTTTGGTCCCATCTTTCAACCAACTGCTGTATAGGTTCCCGGGCGTATTGGGCTCTATATAATTTACATTTGAAATGTTGTATAGTCAGCCTCCACCGCTTCATTTAGTTGATTGCCGACACTGAAATTTGTCTATGGCTCATTTGGCAAGGGACTTCAACCTGCTCCCTCGTTTCATTATTATTCATTATAAATAGTTTCTTTGTCGTATTACTACCCCTAATCATTTTTTAGGTGGTAATCTTGCCTCAAGTTTAAGTATGTTTATTGAGACAAGAAAGAAATACATCTCAAAAGGGATAGAGTAGTTTAGGCTATTTCTACCCCAATCTTGCCTCCAAGCTCAGAGAGGGAGACAGAGAGAAAAGGGGGAGACACAGGGGGAGAGAGAAAATACCACAGGGGGAAAGAGAAAAGGGGGAGACAAACAGGGGGGAAGACACAGAAAAGGGGGAGACAGAGAGAAGGGGCTAAATTTGGAAATTTACCTGTATGGGGTGTAAGCAGCTTGCCTTAAAGTGCACACAAGCACCCTGTGACACCCCCAAAGAAAAAAAAAACCTTAGACAGCCTCCATCCTCAAAGCCTCGCAGAGGCGCATAAAAAAATAAATAAGCATGCACTGTTAAGAGCTAGGTGCTCTCACAGGAGAACTGAACTCTCACTGACAGCCACCCAACCCCGCCAGGGAAAATAACTACCTAGGCAAGGGGAAGGAACACCAACAAACCCAGAAATGATCACTCTAGAACACTGGTTCCCAAATTGGGGGGTCCATGGCCCCCTTTGGGGGGTGGGGGGGCTTTCTGCAATACGAAGGTGCCCCATAAGTTGCAGCAGTGTATAGTATCATACCAGAGGGTAGGAGGAAATAATCTGGTCAAATTTACGTGGCTAAACTTTTTTTTAATATCGAGTGTAAGGAGCTATTAATTAATAAGAAGGCTATATGAAAAAGGGGTAATGACCATAGTGTGTTTGGGAACTACTAGTCTAAAACGTGCAGTTGGAAGTGCACAGTTAACAAGTCACATACAAGCAGCGAGGCATGAAAACCATGCATCATAAAGCAAATAACAATTTACTTACACGACAACAAATGCTCCCTACAGGACAGTGTATGATAGCCAACACTTATCTGAAAAATTGGGACTCGTACAGTATAATTAAGTAGCACAACCACTGTCAGACGTGCCCACTAATCAAAATGACTGGTTCATGGATAGGAAATTGAGGAGGAATGTGCACATTCCCTTGGTGATTCACAGGTGGAACAAACTAGTGAACTGTCCCACAACCATGGAGTTTGTTTTCGAGTTCATCGTCTTATTTTCCATGCTTTATTTACCTTGCCTCTCGTATGTTTTAGTTTGCCCCCTTTCTGGTGGCTTTTCTTTGTTAGGGTGATTTGGGATCCCCTGGTCCTTTTAATTATTTAAGGGGGGGGGGGGGAATGCAAGGTTTTGGCCTCTTGCCACCAATACGCTTAAAATGACTGTCAAGGGGATGGCGTGGATTGATTTGCTATCCAGGTAACTGGCACAGAGAGCCACCATAAGAGCAATCCCAGAAAACATTGTTTGTCACCAAGCAAACCACACTTGTTAACATTTTCCATTTTAATTCTCTCTCCAAGTTAATTTTACGGACAAATTCCCAAAGCTAATCAATCCCGTGTTCTGTATGCTATCTTCATTTGCCCTTCCTCCCTCTTCCTAAAATGGCTAAAATCATCATCACTGGGTAGCAAAGATCAGAATACAGTGGTCATTTATTTCTAATGGGTTCCTCTATTCTCTCAAGAGAAGCTATCGAGAGAAGGCACCAAGCGTGAAGAACTATTAGCACGGTCTGTCACAGGATATTAAAAACGTCCTAAATATCACTTGTGATGCCAATGTGAGAGCATAAAGACTAGACAAAGAGCTCCAGTGGTAGCCGGTTCCCAAGGATTCTTTTGAAGGACACATGACTCTGAGGAACATCAAGAAAGCAAGACTTGCAATCATCCTAAAAATTAGGACATTCTAAAAGGCATTAAACAAGTGGTAAAAATGCATCTATCCTCTCAATATCACTTCTGTGCCAAGTAAATAAAAGGTAAAATCTTGCTACTAGTACATCTCCCTCCTCAAAATTTAAAGGTAGGATAAAATGTTAAGGTAGTTTTTGCATTACTTCCACCAGCTAATACCTTTGTATTTCATACCTTTCCAGTGTAGACACTGCCAATGATCAAGGAAAATGCCCTATGCATTTTATCTGGGGCCCATTCTTGATGCCCTTCGGCTTATACTAGTACAGTATTTGTGCAAGCTACATTTGCATCATTTCTATTCTATCCAAGCCTTCCTTTATTCAACAGGGAAAGGAGGGGAGGGAAGGAAAGCCAACAAGATGATTACTACCACAACTACAGTGGTACCTCAGTTTTCAAATTTAATCTGTTCCCAGAGTCGGTACGAAAACCGAAACGAATTTTCCCCATAAAAATAATGTACATTGAATTAATATACTTGGTGTGTAAGGGATTAACTAAAAGGCATTCTATACAGAATAATATTCTTAGGTACCTTAATTTTATTGAGAATTCTTGTTGATGTATGGAAGACAGTGAGGTAGGGGGGAGGCGGTGGTGGTAGTGTTTGGAAGGGAAGTTCCCTTCCATTATAACAGCAGTGATGATATTTCTCGGGTACTTTCTCTCATGTTTTGCAGGCATACCACTAACCACTAGTTGTGGCTCACTGCTTGTTTTTCTTACTAAGAATCTGTCTATAGACATTCATTTTTCCCTAAGTTTTAACACTTGTCTGTTTTGAGACATCACATTGTCTCATTATGATTACCCCCCTTCCCCCTCTATCGTCATCCTCACAACTATTTTCTGGGGTCGAACATTATCACCGACTTTCTTGGAACCCATGACGTGATATATAATGAGAACACGTGTTCAAAAAAAAAAAAGTCAAAGAATTCAAGCATGATCATCATTAGCCAGGAGACACTGGTAAACCGAAGCACCACATGCTCGGTGGACCTGTACGTGTATAAACAAACTCTGAAAACCGAGGCAAACAATGAGTACCGAATCAAATCTTTCGAAGAAATAGAGTTCGAGAACGGAAACATGAAAACAGGGGCCATATGAAAGATGTTCCACTGTATTTGGCAATACATTTATCACAATAAATACCACTCATTATATAATTTCAAGGACAGTGGAATATAGTGACTAAATGGTGAACCAAAGAAATAGTGACATCCAGTGCAGAAATTGACAATAGTTTGCAAGATATTGAAGATCATTGTTGTCAGATTATTAACGCTAGTACAGTACAATGCAACCTCAAGTCGGCGAACTGCATGGGACCAACCTCAATTTGTTGCAACAAACGAGATGCCTTCAGGAGGCATTTATGCAATGCATTTTTGTAGTAATGGCTACAGTGAAGATGACGAGAAGAATGTAAACAAAGTTGTTAAAAAGATAACTGGAGGAAGAGCAAAGGAACAATCTATGGGGAAAGACGAACTGTGGCCATGTCACAAAGTGGATAGATGCATATCATCTGGGTTGAGGGATTGGATATCAGAGGGAATGAGCAGTCTGTTATACAGGTAGTCAAATGCCATTACAACAGTGGTGCAAGAACATATTCAGAATTTAGTCCATGTTTAAAAATATCTGAAAAGATGCCCAACTTTGAAGGTAGTTGATCCCTGTGAGAGGTTCATCAATAATGATGATGATGATGATAAGACCAAGAAGCATAACTGACATATGTTGTCAAATTGTCTTCAGGGTACAAGTATGTTCCCCAGCGAAATGGGTACAATCAATCACGTAACAGGAGGGCTTCAGAGTACTTGTAGTAGCTTCCATTAGGTACCAGTGTTAACCTCGTGTGACTAAGGCATAACTTAGCAGCACAGCTTCCGATGGTCTTTCTCACATGTGCAGCAGTAGACCATAGAAACATGGTTGCTTAAACTCTGTAAACTTACCTCTAGTTGATATGTACCATCGCTTGCTAAATCACTGAAGATGTAGTTAATAACTACACAATTAGTCTGTATATGACAGTTTCTTGGAGGATGATGTCTTAGTGTTGTATGACCCCCCCCCCCCAGTGTCAGTCTTTACAATACCACACAACTATGGAACCCATTACTTGGCAAAAGAAGGAATCTTTGCCTGCTGTAGAATGTATAAAAACCACTGTTGGATTCTCAAGATTAAAGGATGAAGCAACCTGAACTGTACCAAACTTTCAAAGGCACTACTTATACAGTAGTACAAGAGTTTTTACATTTTTGCAAAGCCACTAGCACGCATAGCATTTCGGGCAGGTCCTTGATCCAAATTTTCCCCGGAATACGGTCTACCAAATTGTTTAACAAGCCGGTACCCATTCACTGCTGGGGGAACAGAGGCTACAGTTCACTCCCCAGCCAGTATACGAATCCAGGCCAAAACACTAGTGAAGTGCCGGATGAGTGTCTTACCACTGCTCCACAGCAACTGCTGTCTACAAAGATGGTACGGGGACTATGTTTACAAAGATGGCAGCTCTCCCAGGTGTTGCAAGACTTATTCAAGAAGTGCCAGTAAGATAACTGCTATGAAAAATACTGGCCTCATCCATCAGACACCCAAGTTACCTGAAGGCAATGAGTCACAATAACGTGACTAAAGTATGTTGACCAGACCACACACTGGAAGGTGAAGGGACGACGACGTTTCAGGCCGTCCTGGACCATTCTCAAGTCAACAATTGACTTGAGAATGGTCCAGGACGGATCGAAATGTCGTTGTCCCTTCACCTTCTAGTGTGTGATCTGGTCAACCCAAGTTACCTCAACATGTGACCACAAATTCCATCCCACTTGAGGATTTGGAGCCATCAGCATACATACTGAACCTACATGTCCATTGACATGTTCAATGAACAGATTTCCAAGTATCAGAGACCTGCTATTTGCAGTTAGACAAGAGGGTTCTACTGAATTTTTCCAGCAGGAATCACCCCACAGAGAGGGCACCATGGTAAAAGGAAGTCTGTCAAGGACTAAATAAATGGAGTGCATGCAGGTGTGTACACGCACCTCTAGCATGTAGTGATCGAACAAGGTGCACCCTGTGAGCAATGGGTGAAGATAATTAAAGTATTTTGGCATAATTAACATAAAAGCAAGTTTCTCTTGTTATATAACAGGATGCCACTTTTAGCATGCAGGCCATTAATAGACCTATATTTAAATTCACTAAGTTATACCAAAGACTCCATGTAGTATATTGAGTCAAGCAGTATTAAATGATATCTAGCTGCAGCAGAGTACACGTGGCAACCGTAAACAAGTTTCAGAGACGTGGTCCGATCTGCACACCATTTTGTTTGTGATAGCACCGTAAAGAAGGAAAAGTATCCTTCAATTAAGTCTAAGGTTCCCATGTTGGGTGTGTGGTTTCAGTCAGTGTGCTATAAAAAGCGAGACCCCAAAAAAAGCATCTTGTACTGTATCGGTGATCTATTCAACGATTGGATTGTCGACTGGACGTCATTTACTGAATATAAAAGACAGGATTTTGTGACCAGAAATTTAAAGCAGCAAATTTGTCCAAGCAGCAGCTTTATTTACAATTTCTGCCAAGTCTGTTGAATGACCACAGCAATTTTTTTATATAACCAATAGAAAGATCATCTATATACTGTACATAGTACTATATACACCTGTCAGAATTACACAAGTGATGTCATTAATTGCCCATCATTAGGACACCATCGAGCAACACCCAAAATGTTTGACGATCCGGGAAATTCACCAAAAACCAAATGAAAGTCATCCAAGCTTTGCATACCTCTCCTAGGGCAAAGATGATAGATAAATATTTGTTTGTACTGTATTCTAATAACCGGCATACACGTAGCTAATTGACAGTGCATTTGCAGTACCTGACTGTACTTCTAATTCATCTGTACCACAGAGAGGTTCAAACAAGTTTGTAAAGGCAACAGATTGCAGATTTGCTGGATCTAGTCTCAGTTTACCCAACTTAGAATAATGGCTATTCTCCAGATGAAAATAGGTGCCCCATAAATACCCTATTGTAATATGAAAACAAGGGCCAGAAAAGTGTTGTAACATTTTGTTGTGCATGTTGTCAGGACATGCATAACAAAGGACAAGGACAAGAGCTATGAGGAGAGGTTAGAGGCATTAAATATGCCAAAACTAGAAGAAGAGGCGATATGATTACTACGTACAAAATAGTAACAAATTTATCAAATTGATAGGGAAGGATTCCCAAGACTTGGAACTTCAAGAACAAGACATCATAGATTTAAACTAACTAAACAAAACTGATGAAATACAAGAAATTCACTTTCGCAAATAGTGACAGACAGTTGGAACAAGTTAGGCGAGAAGGTTGTGGAGGTCGAAACCGTCAGTAAATTCAAAGCTTTATATGACAGTGCTGGGAAGACAGGACACCACGAGTGTCGCTCTCATCCTGTAACTACTTAGGTAGTTAAACACTGGAGAAGTGGGTTGTTAGGTTTGACAATATCTGTACCACCTACTGAGCACATCCCATGCAGTCCAAAAAACTGCAGTTTGTATGGAACACATTTTTACAAGTTTCTTCCAAATTGAGAACATGGGTAGGGACAAAAAGGCACCATTTCTTTCTTGGATAAGATCCTAGTGACACGGCTCAAAAATATAAAAGTACTGTACTGTACCTAATTGTTTGTCCTCAATTTATCTATAGTACAGCGCTTCCAAATACTGTACATAATTAACTGGATCAAGCCAAATGTAGTGTACTGTATATGGATGGGCTAATTAAGGAAATAAAGATAAGAACATGTGAAGCAGACATGGAATTGACTGACAGGAATAAATTGTTACTGGCATGTTTGTATGCAGGTACAGCATTACATACACTACATATACAATACACTCTAGTTTCCTGTCCCCCCAAAAGTCTCGCTTCATGCAGGTCGGCGTTCAATCCCCGACCATCCAAGTGATTGGGCACCATTTCCCCCCCCCCCCCCCCGTCCCAAGTAAGTAATTATCAAAAGAAGGCACCAAACCGGAAGGCTATGTAGCACCATCAGATGTGCGGGATAATCAGAGGGCGCTAAATATCCACCAAGGATGCCAATACGAGAACAGAAACGTATAAGGCGAACGATATCAAAAGTATCCGTGTCACCAAGAATACTATTGAGAGACAAGTGACCGCGGGGAACGGTCGGAAAACAAGACACGCTCGTCCCGGAAATCAGGACATTCAACAAGGATATGCACGACCGTACAAGGGACAATGCAATTAGGACAATAAGGAGCAGGGCGACGCTCCAAGTAACCATGAGTTGAGCAAGTATGGCCAATACGCAACCGCGCCAGGGCCGTTTCCCCAGCGCCGGTTACGGTGGCAGGAGGACAGCCACGAGGACACACAACTTAAGAGAACGTAGTTTGTTACCAGTAACAGACGGCCAACAGGTAAGGATGGAGGAATGGTTAACCGGGTAAAAGTCGGAATAAGGAATACCTTTACGAGAGATGGGACAAGAGCAGACAGCTTCCCTGGCGGCAGCATCCGCACGCTCATTTAAAGAGCGTCTCATCCCAAAATCCTTATCCTGACCCCTTCCAAGTGCTATATAGTTTTAATGGCTTTATGCTTTCCCCAGAATTCCCTCCCTCAATATCATCTTATGGGAGCGACATCCCAAGGCACCAGTGCGGTGTACATCCAGCCTGATTGTCCTGCGATCTTATAATAATAATAATGCTTCGTGTCGAGGGACAGGAAGCCAGAGCGTATTCATAAGCGTTACGCTTATATCGAGGTCCCCTCCCCCAGGTCGAATTACTGACCTCTGCCCAGGATGCAACCCCACAACAAGCTGACTAACTCTTTAGCACCTACTTACTGCTAGGTGAACAGAGGCATTTGGTGAAAGGAAACATGCCCAACCATTTCTGCCCTGCCCAGGATTCAAACCCGGAATTCGCGATTGTGCATCTAGAATGAACCCAAATGTAATATTGGGACCCTGAACTAATCTTGACAAGCATCAGTGGACTACCAATAGTCAGTGGTACAGTAGAACCTCAGTACTCAAGCTTAATTGGTTCCAGAAGGCTGCTCAAGTGTTGAATAATTTTCCCACAAGGAATAATGTAAATTGGATTACGTAATTTGTTCCAGACCACAAAACATATGAATGAATACAGTAAATTAAATGAACATATATTCTCACTTTACCTGCACTTAGAGATGATAGTACATGTGGAAGGTGGGGAGGAAGAGGAGAGATGGTATTGTTAGAAAGTAGAGTCTACCCTAAAACCTTCAGGTAATTGTGCTTCTTTCGTTTTTGTCTTTCTATTGTTTAGACTGTAGATTTAGGCATACTAAACTCTGTAGAAAGTAAGTAATTATCAAAAGAAGGCACCAAACCGGAACTCGGTAGAAAGAGCAGACATGCAGACACCACCATTTTTCATATTTTGTTAAGAGTTCTATTTTTCATCTTTACTGTAGTTCTAACTTCTTTTTGTTTGGCCTTTATTACTAACTTTCTAAAAGTGCAATGACAATTTATTTATGCCGAGTATCTAAGAAATATCCAAGAAAACATGAGAAAATTTACAAAGAAGTTTAGTGGAGTGTGCACTGAATGACAGCTACTGTACTAGGAAACAAGATTGTCCATTACACGTGTTTACATTCGAGTGCCGAGCAAATAGTCAACTACCGAGCAAACAGTACTTAAATGTTCAAGTTGGGAGGCGTTCATGTACCAAGGTTCCTCTGTATATGAAAGTGGCAGCAATAGACAATGCAAAATGTTATTCTAAAGATGTGAAAAAGGTGAACTTTAATTGGATTTTCCATATATGCTAATCCCCCTCCACAGTTAATTTTGGACCATTATTTAATTCAAAATGGCCAACAAAAACAATGAATGGGATAATTAGTTATGTACTTCGGTTTTTAATTTAGTGCCAGGAAATATTATTCAGTTACACTAAAAATTCATGGGTTCTTTTTCCCGGCAGAGGTAAGGTGCAAATCAACATACCCAGACACAAATGAATATTTCTTACCTGTAGTAATAGCCGAGACCCATAGAATTCCATATACGTGTACTGTAAACGTACATTTAATAAGAATTAGAATGGAGTCTGTCCATACCGTGCCAGAAGCTTTTTTTGTTACAGAAAACAATTAGAATCTAAATAATTTTAAGTCTGAAAGTGTGACGATAAATTTCTATTAATAGAAATGTCCTGTGTATGCAGCTTATATTTTGAAACATGCAGGTGTAAAAGGTGTCAATCAATATTTCAGTAACAGATACTGGAAGCTGCAAATGAGTCGAGGCACTTGGGCACTACAAAATTGGAATTTTATTATAATACAAAAAAATAATAGGAAAGGTAAGAATTATATTAACCCTTATATAAAAGGCTCTAACAAAAACGAATTGAATTTAGATCCCAAACACTGTTTTGCTATCAGCACAGTCAGCTCACAGCAGTGGACTAGTTACATTTCTGGGCAGGACAAAATATTTGAGCACATTTATTCATATGTACTACCTTGTTTACTCATCAGTGAACAGGTTACCAAAGTGACCACTGTTGTGGGTTTCATCACTGAAAGGTAAGCCTGGCCTTGGGGGACCTCGACAAACCCAAAAGGCTTCTAGGCCGACTATTTTATTTTGATGCTCTGTAGCAAATGTATTAAAGATTAATCACATTGCTTTAAGTTGTCTACAGTTCTACTACAGGCAATTACATGTTCCCATTAATCCCACATGAATCCACAAACTTATTTCCCACTAATGACATCTGTAATTACATTAATATATGTTCCCTAATGGTTCCACAAATAAATAAATAATAAAAAAAAAAAAAAGGCGAGCTTCCCATCCAACCAAAAGATGGTCAACCTGTCAATAAAGCAAATTGGGTCTAGGACAATGACAGGAGGATAGGTACATGGTCGAAAATGCACCATCGCCAGTAGAGTTCCAACATTAATTCAAGACAGCCTTGCTACAGAGCAGACAGCCAACCCCCTGCCTTATTCAAGCTTCCCTGTTCTCACCCCCCCCCATCAAAGCTCTCCACTCCATCCTCCGTCGAGCTCCCTGTTTCGCCCAAGCGTCGGCCACCTTCAGCACTACATCCTACCAGACTCTGCCAGTATCGCGTAACAAGCTTCCTTAACTCAACAATCAATCTTGACAAGTCATTTCATTTCGAACATCCAGCTGCTGCAACCAAATTAATCAACATCAAAACCACCAATGTGTTGTCATCCAAAATTGTTCATGTTGCCGCTCCATAGTTGTATCACTGCAAAAGCTTAAACATCCCGTTTCCCCGGTGATGAATATAAACCAGACAGAAAACATTGCTCACCGTTTCAAGTGATGAGCAGTTTAAATATCTTACGTGTGAAAATGGAAAAGAGTGAGCCAAGATATATACAGTAATTGGATATTTGAATTCAGAGGGCTACATCACCAAATGGTAGTACAGCAAAAAACCCTTGTGTAAGAATACGAAGTAGCTATGTACTGTAGTATGAATGTGAAAACTGGAATTGGAACGGCAGAAATGGGCACCGAGGCTTTCGCAGTGGAGGAGAACAAGAATAAATATAAACATGAATGGTACAGAGTGCAAAATTAACGAGTTGAAAGAGTGATTAGCGTGTACCAGTATAATTTAGGCTTTACACAGTAGAACATGATAGACTTGTTATGTACGTGCATGCAAGAGAGTGAATTTGATTGTAGAAGACGAAAACCAAGAAGATTGGCCTTCATACGAGTGAACAATGTACCTGACGTGGAAAGTAACCGGGCTGGGTGGAAATGGTTTACAAGGATGGATTGAATGTACTGTAATTGTTTATACTACATGACAGTTGTGCAGTATACCTGGTCTTATGAAAGTGTGGTGGTGCTGCTGCTGTGGAGGAATGCTGGTTTATCGTTTGTGCTATAGTGGAACAACAATAAATAAACATTTTAAATCGATGATCTCTAACAACACTGCTTTTACTAACTCTTCAACCGATGCCTCCTCACCCGATTAAAGGGGAAAAGGAATACTGTAATAATAATAATAAATCAATCCCATCCTCAGTCTTTCCCACAACCCTTCACTTTAATGAAGCGCCCTACAATTGGAACATTTCAAATTACAATGCAAGTACAATACTGTAATATGAAACTAGATATTTGGTACAGTCCCATTTCCCACGCTCTATGGCTACATCTACCAAATAAATCTTAATTTCATGCACTCGTGCAATTGGCATCACCCAGGAAAATGTTAAGAGTTTTTCCTATGGACCAGCCACAACTACTACCTTAAGACTACCAATCCTGGAATACATATTTTTTCCCCATTACAGCCTCATCAAATATTTAAGTTTGATTCGATACACTAT
>WNGS01000337.1:5624591-5628621 GCA_020271785.1 Procambarus virginalis | reverse complement strand
AATCTATTTGCAACCCACCTAAGTCTGCAATAATCTCTTCCCCCCTCCCACCCCACTCTTTCCCTCATTTGAATGTTTAACCCCCTCTTCCCCCCCCACACCATTTTCACCTGCAACCCCTCCCCTCTCCTCACCTCTCTGAAGCCTCAATCTCACGCCTCCGTAACTCCGGAAGGAAGTATGACAGGTGGCTGTCAGCGGCCAGACATGTTGACTACACTACCCTCTCCGCGCCTCGTCCCCCGGAAGAATTTAAGAGTCAGAAAGAGAGAGAGAAAGACCTGGGGTTGATATCACGCAAGACTTGTCCCCTGAAGCTCATATATAGAGGATAACATCAGCAGCATATGCCAGGTTGGCAACATAAGAACGGCCTTTAGAAACTTGTGTATTAATATTATTCTATTTTGCTGTGAAGGGCGAGTTTATTGAGTAGCGTCACTCATCCCGCGAGTGAATGTACCGCCATAGCAACATGTTCAATTCCCCCCCCCTCCCCCCACCTCCACAATAGGAAGAACACCAGGCTGTAGTGTTCAGCTGGTTGTTCACTCGTACCAGAAGCGACAGGTCTAACGCCTCCCCAAGGATGTGAAAGTCTTTCAGATACATTTCTTCTCCTGTCTATTTGCTTTGGAATGTAATCAGTGCGCGGCTGGCAGACACCACACGACTCTGGTGCCCGCGTCGACGTGTTCACTACCATTTTGTTCTTGCTTTTAGAACACACAGTAATCACAATAGCGTGATGCCTAAATGAACAAATTAAATATGTTCATGATGCATCAGGCTATTGTGATCTCTGTGTGTAATGAGTAAGGGCGAAGAGGGAGAACGGCCTATTGACATAGCTCGAGTGCAGGGGGGAGTTGTGTAAAACTCTGGTTTGTGTCTCGGAGAGGCTGCAGGATCACAGTAAGTTCAGTAGAACTTCGGTTTCAACTCTTTTTTGACCATGTCGTAGCTCGGGCGATTAAGGCAGCGTCTGGAATCATCTCGGACGTAGGTTCGAATCCTCGTCACGGCCCTTGTGGATTTGTTGTTTTAGATTCAGCTACTTAGAGCAAAAGTTCCAAAGTAGCACGGGCTTGGTGAGCCCCGTAGTGGACTTACCTGGTACAGAGCGGGGCTGTAACTGGTCAGTAGCAGCACTACGTCCAGTTTTGGGTGTGAATGACTACATTTTCATAAGTTAAGGTGCCTGTAGCCACTGAATTGCGCCATCAGGGGCCGCAAGTGATGAGCGGTTTACAGCGCCTCTGAGGCCTAGTGCCCGACCGGTCCAGTGGGGGAGGGGGAGTTGTTTCGTTATACTGTACTGGTTAGCATAGTGTTTCCCCTTCCCCTGGTGGCTCCTGGTGTTTACCTCTGGTGATGTCGAGGATTTCTCTTGTGGAAGTAGAAGTTCTGATCAAGGGTTTTGTCCGTAGACTGATCTCTCTCTCTCTGTGGAGTTCGCCGGTCTAATGGGTATTTTGTATACAAGATGTATACAAATATGGATATATCTTATACATGTATAAATTCTTTCTAAATGTAATGCATTTGAATAAGGTCCGTCGTTGTCGGGGTGGTAGTTAGTGTCGAGCACTTAGCCCATTACAAGTATTAAAGCGCTCAGATGTAATCACGGAAGCTCGTGTGTGTGGAGAGAGAGAGAGAGAGGGGAGAGGGAGAGGGAGAGGGAGAGAGAGAGAGGAGAGAGAGAGAGGGGGGGGGTAGGTGCCGTTACCAACGTCACAAGGAAAACGGTCAGTTTAAAGTGTGGTCTCCTAACCTACCAGAGGACCCAAAACAGAAACGGGACAGTACGTCACTTTCGCCAGCTGCTTCCATTTCTAGTACGACAATTTTTTGCGCCGTATGTAACACACATGATGGAAATGCGTCGTTCTATGTAGGAGGACAGGTTGGCTCAAGGGGTGTGGGGGGTGTGGGGGAGGGGATGACCCAACAGGAAGCGGGGCGGTTACGGTCCTATAGTAAACCTCTGTATACGGTCATATAGTTAAAATTAACAGCTTCCACCAAATATTGTTCTCATCCTCCTCTCTCTATCTCTTTCTCTCTCTCTCTCTCTCTCTCTCTCTCTCTCTCTCTCTCTCTTCCTCTATCTCTCTCTCTATAATTATTTATATATATATTATATAGTATATTATATTAGTATATTTTGGTTAGCAGTCTTTCCTGTAGGCACAATCAGGTTATTGAAGATATGACCGAAAAAGTAAGATTAATAATTCTAACACGAAGTTTTGCCTCAATTTTCCTATGTTTGTTTTTACTGGATGACGGTAAATGAAAATCAATTCTCCCAAAATTCATTCTTGATTTCTTAGTCGACGCGACCTTGAACGCTTTCGTCATAATAATAACATTTTCAAAGACTTTATCGTTTTCTCACACACACTATAACCTTATAAGCACTAAACAGTTCTTTACTATGCTATGATTTTAAACAGCTTTCATCTTTCATTTATACCGCGTTTTGGGTGAGGTGATATGTTACAACATTTGTTTAATGAGGTGAACAAAACTTTCAACAAAGGACAGAACACGAAAACATGGATATTAATGGCTATATAACTGGTAAATTGAAGGGTATGAAACTGGAAGTAATGCGGAAGGGCCTATTGGCCCATATTTCTTGATGCTTCTATATTGGGTAGGCGGGGTCTTGACAGTGGGTAGATATATCTTGTGCATTAATTGGCTGTGTGCTTGCTGGTGTTGACTTGCTTGATGTGTTAGTGCCTCGCGATGTCAACCGCCTGCTATCGCTGTAACCTATCGATGATTTCTGTGTGTATTTGTTAAGATTTCTCTGGTGATGGTTTGAGTGTGTGGAAGAGAGTAGTATGTTCCTAAATGGAGCCCTGTTGCTTATGCATCGTTAAAGCCTGGAAGAGGATGTTGTTGTCTTGCCATATACTGAGGGTTTGTTGGGGCTTACAGGTCCCCAAGTGGACATTAAATAGTGCATAGACGACGTTTGTCTCTTTTAGGGCGTTCTCGCTCCGTGTCCGGAAGAGTTTTTCACATTAGTAGGCTGGCTGTTTTTTTGGTTTCTATAGTAAATCGTTAGTTTGTATCTTCTGATTTTTGTCTGTGGGGAGTAACATTTCTATTAACATATCTTTCAGGACCCTTTCCTCCGTTTTATGGAGCGGTGGGAAGAAGTTCCTGTAAAAATAGTCTAATAGGGGTTAGGTGTTTGTATTAGTTGTCTTCTCAGAGGTTGCATGGCGTTCTACTTTCCTTCTTATATGTCTTCAATGAAACCATTGGAGAAGCCGTTGTGACTAGGACCTGCCTTACCCTACAGTAGGCAGTCCTCTGTAATCAAAACAAACATAAGGTAAAATTGGAGAAAATTTCGTGTTAGAATATTTAATCTTACTTTTTCCGGTCAATTTAATCAACAATATCTATAATTATATATATATATATGCATATATATATATCTATATATATATATATATTATAGTATATATATATATACTATATGATGGAGATTAAGGCAGCCAAGAGGTGGTGACAAGGGCATAAATAGCCCGTTAATGGTAGAATTATTAGTATGGTAGCCTCCAGTTGACGTCTTGCGCGTGTTCTTACCCTGTCATGTGTATCTTAAGCAATTCTTCACACCGTCCACGTTGGTCGTGCTCTCCCTGGCGTTCTTCCCACAGCTTCTCAACAACATTGTATGATAGCTGTTCACACGCGTGAGTGAAGCTGCATCTTATATTTGTTTATGTCTGCTGACAGCTGAGGAAGAGAGCGAGAGAAGAGATGAGAGAGGATGGAGGGAGGAGAGAGAGAGAGCAGAGAGGGGGGATGACCGATGAGGAGAGAGAGAAGATAGTTATGTTTCAAATTCGATCATAACCACTTCTCTTGCCAAATGTCAATTCTCACTGCCTTGATGATAATAGAAGTTCCCTTTATTGCTGCTTTTGGCTAATTTGGGTGTTAGGTTCCCCCCTCGACGTGGTCCTGTCGTGTCTGTACTGCTCGGCCACCCAGGTAT
>WNGS01000337.1:5612091-5619591 GCA_020271785.1 Procambarus virginalis | reverse complement strand
GATAGGGACTCCATGCTGGAGCCGCATACTCCAGGATTGGTCTGACATATGTGGTATATAATGTTCTGAAAGATTCCTTACACAAGTTTCTAAAGGCCGTTCTTATGTTAGCCAACCTGGCATATGCTGCTGATGTTATCCTCTTGATATGAGCTTCAGGGGACAGGTCTGGCGTGATATCAACCCCCAGGTCTTTCTCTCTCTCTGACTCTTGAAGTATTTCATCTCCCAAATGATACCTTGTATCTTGTGCTGCTTGCTGGGGTGCGTGCAGTGTGTTGTTGGTGTGTGTGTGTGTGTGTGTGTGGTGTGTGTGTGTGTGTGTGTGTGTGTGTGTGTGTGTGTGTGTGTGTGTGTGTGTGTGGGGTGCATTTGTGTGTTGCTGGGGTGCATGTGTGTGTTGCTGGGGTTTGTGCGTGTGTGTGTGTGTGTGTGTGTGTGGTGTGTGGTGTGTGTGTGTGTGTGTGTGTGTGTGTGTGTGTGTATTCACTTAGTTGTGCTTGCTTGCTGGGGTGAGTGCATGTGTGTTGTTGGTGTGTGTGTGTGTGTGTGTGTGTGTGTGTGTGTGGTGTGTGTGTGTGTGTGTGTGTGTGTGTGTGTGTGTGTGTTGCTGGGGTGCGTGTATGTGTGTGTTGCTGGAGTGCGTGTATGTGTGTGTTGCTGGAGTGCGTGTATGTGTGTGTTGCTGGAGTGCGTGTATGTGTGTGTTGCTGGAGTGCGTGTATGTGTGTGTTGCTGGAGTGCGTGTATGTGTGTGTTGCTGGAGTGCGTGTATATGTGTGTTGCTGAAGTGCATATATGTGTGTGTTGCTGGGGTGCGTGTGTGTGTGTGTGTGTGAGTTGCTGGGGTGCATGTGTGTGTGTTGCTGGGGTGCGTGCATGTGTGTGTTGCTGGGGTGCATGCATGTGTGTGTTGCTGGGGTTTGTGCGTGTGTGTGTTGCTGGGGTGCATGTGTGTGTTGCTGGGGTTTGTGCGTGTGTGTGTGTTGCTGGGGTGCGTGTGTGTGTGTGTGTGTGTGTGTGTGTGTGTGTGTGAGTTGCTGGGGTGCATGTGTGAGTTGCTGGGGTGCGTGCATGTGTGTGTTGCTGGGGTTTGTGCGTGTGTGTGTTGTGGTGCGTTTTTGTGTTGCTGGTGTCTGTGTGTAATTACCTAAGTGTAATTACCTAAGTGTAGTTACAGGATGAGAGCTACGCTCGTGGTGTTCCGTTTTCCCAGCACTCTTTGTCATATAACGCTTTGAAACTACTAACGGTCTTGACCTCCACCACCTTCTCATCTAACTTGTTCCAACCGTCTACCACTCTGTTCGCGAAAGTGAATTTTCTTATATTTCTTCGGCATCTGTGTTTAGCTAGTTTAAATCTAGCCTCTTGTTCTTAACCTCTTGTTTAACCTCTTGTTCTTAAAGTTCCAGGTCTCAGGAAATCTTCCCTATCGATTTTATCAATTCCTGTTACTATTTTGTATGTAGTGATCATATCACCTCTTTTTCTTCTGTCTTCTAATTTTGGCATATTTAATGCCTCTAACCTCTCCTCGTAGCTCTTGCCCTTCAGTTCTGGGAGCCACTTAGTAGCATGTCTTTGCACCTTTTCTAGTTGATGTGCTTCTTAAGATATGGACACCACACAACCGCTGCATATTCTAGCTTTAGCCTAACAAAAGTCGTGAACAATTTCTTTAGTATATCGCCATCCATATATTTAAAAGCAATTCTGAAGTTAGAAAGCGTGGCATAGGCTCCTCGCACAATATTCTTTATGTGGTCCTCAGGTGATAGTTTTCTATCTAGAACCACCCCTAGATCTCTTTCTTTATCAGAATTCTTTAAAGATTTCTCACATAATATATAGGTTGTGTAAGGTCTATGTTCTCCCATTCCACATTCCATACCATGACATTTATTAACATTAAATTCCATTTGCCAAGTGGCGCTCCATGTACTTATTTTGTCCAGGTCATCTTGAAGGGCATGACAATCATCTAAGTTTCTTATCCTTCCTATTATCTTAGCATCATCAGCAAACATGTTCATATTAATTCTGTATACCAACTGGTAGATCATTTATGTAGACATAAACATCACTGGTGCAAAACGGAACCCTGTGTACTCCACTTGTGACATTTTCCCAGTCCGATACATTGCCTCTGATCACTGCCCTCATTTTTCTATCAGTCAGAAAAATTTTCATCCATGTTAGAAGCTTACCTGTCACCCCTCCAATATTTTCCAGTTTCCAGAACAACCTCTGTGTGTGTTGTTTGTGTGTGTGTGTGGGTGTGTGTTGTGGTGTGTGGTTGTGTGTGTGTGTGTGTGGTGTGTGTGTTGCTGGGGTGCGTGGTGTGTGTGTGTGTGCTGGGGGTGCGTGTGTGTGTGTGTTGCTGGGGTGCGTGTGTGTGTGTGTGTTGCTGGGGTGCGTGTGTTGTGGTGTGTGTGTTGTGGTGTGGGGTGTGTGTGTGTGTGTTGTGTGTGTGTGTGTTGGTGCTCTGTGTGGTGTGTGTGTGCTGGAGTTGCGTGTATATGCGTGGTTGTTGGTGTTGGTTACGGGTGGTGTGCGTGGCGTACATGACATTAAGCTGGCACCAGTTGTTGAAAGTATTAACTGTTTACAGTGCCATTCAGCCGTTGTAACGGTCAGTCCCCTCCCCCCCCCCCCACCCTCGACAGCGTTTGCGTTAGTGAACGCACTCCGAACCGTAACGCCTCGCACGCTATAACATACTGCTACTGCCTTTTGCAAGCACGTGTCTTCAAGTTTATATGAGAAACATTACAGGAACTACCCAGGAAATTTCCTGCTTGATTGGACTCCGTTTTTAAATCTTTTGCAAATTACTATAATCATTAACGCGATTACATAGGATCGTGTTATTAAATTGATACAATTGACAAGCGTAATTGTTAAATTAAGTAACGGCAGATTCTAATGTCCGGAAGTTAATGTTTTGCTGATCTTAAGATTGAAATGTTGCCAATTAGATCTAATACTAGACAAAAATTAATTGATTTAGATGAATATGAGGTAGTTATTTCTGTTGTTGGGAGAGAATATGTACGAAATGAGTGTTGTTGTTGATTTAGGGGCGAATGTAAATGCTTGTTAGAGGAGTTTGTGATCGTTGAAGGTTGAGAAGAGTGAGGTGCGGGGGCGCGCGCGCCATCCTTGCCGCGGACTCGCACTACGTTTAAATTATCCTCCGGAAAGTGAAAGGAGGAGGATGGGCCCTCCACGGGTGAGTTATTTAGCCTTTAACCTCGCCCTTGAACTTGAGGTTTATCCGTCAGTCCGGCCGTGATAGCGGCCAAGCACCGGCGCAGTGTTGCAGGTGTTAGATCGCGTGTTATCGCTGCTCACGAGGTAGACAATAAGAGATAAGTAAGGGGAGGTGGGTTCTCTGCCCGCTGGGTTGTTTACATCTGTCAATGACTGACCTCCTTGTGTTGCTTCTGTAAGATCTTACAAGATCGTTAGGGGAACTTTAATTATTTGGTAGGGTAGTGGGGTCGAGGCATATCCATGGCGTAGGCTCTACAAGGGGCATTTATTTCGACTATGACGGGGGGAAGATAAGTGTGTACCCAGTACCCTCTGGCAGCTTGGGGCACGTTAGCTGGGGCCATCTCCTTGAGTTTATAGGCAATATTATTCAATATTCCTTGAGTATTATATTATTTCTCCATCAGGGTTTATAGCAACTATACCCTGAATTTGTACACATTCAGATTTTAGCGGAATTAAGAAAGTTTGTATTAAGCAAATGGCCTTTTGTGCTCACGAGATTTTATGGTGTCAAGAGAGGGGGGAATTTAGTCCATGAACAAATATAACAAATTTATTGGAGATATTAAATTGTAAAACAGTTTAAATGTTAGTTTTAGGATATTCTTTAGTCTAAGTGGCTTGTATATGTCCTAAAGCTAGGCTGTATACATACGTTTATGTAATGTAACATAACAAAGTTTGGCTGTGCCTAAATCTTGTAGTCTAAGCAACATGTTTGTTTAATATAGGCTACTGTGCTGTATATTTCATTTATTATACATAACAGTATCTATCATGACTGTTGCAATATGTCATTATTTCCGTAATTGACACCCAAATCTTGGTAATCTGTGAATTACACTGAATTGCAACAAATGACATTATGCTGTAGCTTTCAGTGTCTCTGGTCTTGTAATCTATGGTATATGCTACTTGGTACAGATGTTAAAGTTCAGTTCCCATAAGTTAACATTTTGAACTAATTATTTTGGCAGACATATACTGTGTATTGGATTACTGAATATGCATTTCATGTGAGAATTGAATCTGTCCCTTAAACTTAAATACAATTTTAGTTAATGCTCATTAATTTCCTAAATGCTTAAGTTTCACACCAAGATGTTTAATTCGCCCTGTACTTGCAGGCCCTACATCGGGATTTGGACCGCCTGCGGGCGCTGTCGCCTCTCTCCCAACGTGTCGTCGCTCCCCCACCATGAATCCACGCACGCCATTAATGCTCTCTTCAAGGTATTTGTGACAAATTATAGATTCTTGTAAAAGTAATTATCTTTTAGCTGTGATAATCTTTGAATGTTCTTTACTGTCGAGCAATGGGTATTGAAAAGGAAAGGCGTTTTACACAAAAAATGGGTGAATGTACTGTACTATTTATCGTGTTTTTTTTATATTTTCCTTGTTGGTTTGGAGGTTTAAAATTTTAACTATAACTTTCATTCAGTTTCTGGGACGTGTATACCGTTTGGCTGAAAATTTGCCTTCAGTTGAAATCTTGAAGTAAATAATGAATAATACGTTGCAAAGATCTCTTGACTCTTTGTCGAGCAAATGCCTGCCTCCTATCCCCAAAAGAACAAACTATAAAAATGAAAACTTGATACATGGTTATCTGTAGCTCTAGGTTTGTATGCACTCTGTACTAATTTTTCCTGGGCAGTTGTATACTAAAGACATTTGATAGATATCGGCATGAAATGAGGAAAATGTAGTTTTCTTGGAACTCGGGCGGAGCATGAGCTTGACATCCATCCAGCCTTGAGGTTGAATGCAAAATATCTTGCATTTTCTATGTAAAATATAGAGGCTACTGATTGGGCAATCGTTTAATTCTGTGTAACAATACACAGAATTCATTGACTTGCTAGTTAGTATTTATTCAGTATATTAAATAATTAGAGGCTACAAATAAAAATTGTAATTTACCAAAGGCAGACAGTGTCACAATAACTTGGCTGAATTCAACCTATAAATCTGAAAGTAAAGGAAGTGATGTTTTATCCATCCTGGACCATTATGGATTCTCATAAAGAGGGTCTCATAAAGAGGGGAAGTCGATATACAGTACGAGAAAGAAAGGTAAAAGTTAAGGTTGAATTGTAGTAGGAAAGATGGAAGTTTAGGATCCTCCGTTATATTTAAATCTGTCGATCTTGCCCCATTCTGTCTGCCATTAGGTCTTCTGCAGGTTTCTTTTTCTGTACTTCCACCGGATTCCTGTATTTCAAACTTCTCTAATTTTCACCTCGCTACTGACATATATGACTTTTTCTGCCCCTCTTTCTGTAGACAACTTGACAATTATCCAGATGGAGCGAGATGTCGTTGTTTTCTGTACTGTATTTTAGATTTGTGGGGCGAATGTGTAAGTTTCAAAAATTAAACAAAAAAAAAACACTTTCTGCAATCCTATTTTTTTAAATTTGCATTTAAAGATTTCAAATCCTTGCCAATATTTTATAACCTTATTACAAAAGCACAGTAATTTATTATTTTACTGTAATTGAAAATGTTTGTAATTACAATACCACTACTGACGTTCCTAATTTACTAATTGGGGTTCATTATGAATGTATACAGTAGCTAAAATTTAAGAGCAACATTAAACTTGAATTCTTAATTTTGGAAGAAAGTTTTACGAGTATAGTTGTCAAATTATTAAGTTCTCTTGTCAAACAAATGTCCCAGTTCACACATTTGAAAGTGACTACATTTGGGTTCATCCTTGACTCTCTCTGATAGAGAGTATGGGACTCTAAAGACTATTGTATATTTGTATTATTAAATAGAATTGTCATTTATTAAAATGAGCTTACATATATTGTTTGACACTGGATGAAATGGAATGTCGGACAGACTGGAAGCGGGGGCCCGTTGCGATTCATCCATTTGAACAAGAGTACACGGTACACTAATTTAAGTTTGAGCTGCACCATAAGTGCTAAATGAAAGCAAGGCCAGCCATTTGTGAACATACAGTACTTAGTTGTATATAAAAGCATGGTTTGTAATCATACTGATAATACAAACCATTACACCTAACTGATTTGTTGATTAAAGCTGTTTGCTTCTTTTAATAAATGGTATTTATGAACAAGCTTGTTTGTAAATGTGCCAATCTTTTTTCAGCATCTAATAAAGTACACATGATAGTAATTGGTAGCAGCAGTGTCGGTTTTGTACCCATTTTTCTTTTCCTCCAAATTGTAAACTTAATTTGTACCAACTGATGCAATTGACACATTTTTAAAGCTGTTTACTTTCATTTCTGATGAGAAAAATGTACATGGAAGCCCCCCCCCCCCTTTTTTTTTATAGTAATACTTTAGTATTCAATTTCTTTGATATTCTTTGTTCATTACTGATATCAGAGGGTATACAATATCATTATATAGACCCAGTACAGTACCTTAATAATTAAGCTGGTCTTTGCAGTTGTCATTCATTTTATATTCTTTCCCTTGGTAAATGGTAATTTTTAGTGCAATACAAGATTAATTTGGTAACTAGCTTTGTGGCACATTACAGATTATTTAAAAGTTTAGCAGGTTCCTTAAAGGATTAATATTCCCTACAAAATTGTAACTCCAACACTAGTAGGAAACCCCTTTTGATCCTTTTCACGATTTCTATTGCCAAAAAAATTGCACAAGAATTCTCATCATGTTACTTTCATTTCTAAATGAAAGTAGGTGAATATGGAATTAATTTTAATCTTTTTATTTAGCATGTCTGCAGTGTTTTAAATATTTAAATGCCATGAGCTTTTAAATGAGAGATTTGTGTAACTTGTAATGTTTGATATTAAGCATGAATATGCCAGGGTTCTCACTGTGTATGCTTGTGGACGAGATCGCGAGAGAGGGCGAGGCAAGAAGATTCGGGTGTGTGTTTGTATACGATTAGAAAAATTCCATTCGTCCCCCATTTCATGTATGGAGAGGATGACTGCAGAGTAGTTTAATGTTTTGTAGACTTGGTGAAATATAACTCATAACTTGAATGCCAATAAAAGTACAGTAATGGCAATAGAAAGCTTTAAACAGCATGTGAAATGGTGGTAAAAGAAAATCCTAGAAAGTGGTTGAAAAGTTTAAATGCCTGGGCACTGTAACTGATGGGGGTATTTTTCTTTCCAAATTTTATTAGTCAATCAAGGATAGAAAATGGTGAAATCCTGATGTAGGAAAAATGTTCAAAGTGATGAAACTGTTTAGG
>WNGS01000337.1:5569587-5585433 GCA_020271785.1 Procambarus virginalis | reverse complement strand
TATATATAGGGTTGAAAGAAACTCTGCTCATCGGTTTCTCGCTGGCGCCCGGGATCGAACCCGGGACCCACAGATCACGTGTCCAGCGCTGCTGTCCGCTCGGCCGACTGGCTCCGAAGGGAGGAACCTTTTTCTGAGAGCTGGTGTGGTGTGTGTCCAAATCATTATAAACCTCAAAAAAAAGTTACTTCACGTGTCCACGGGAATTTTGAGGCGGGTGTTATAATTTATAGTATATTTGTCATTTATATTTTTTGATAGAGTAGGAGAAAGTGTTTGAAAGCAAAAATATAGAAATGATTTAAACAGGTCATAAGTAATGTTTATATATATGGGTGGGTTTAAGGAATCCAACAGGCGACACTTTATGCTGCGTGCCAGCAAAATAATTTAGCTTGCATGCCACTGGGCACGTGTGCCGTAGTTTCCCAACCCCGTGGTCTAGGTATGGCCACACCTGGTCAAGGTATGGCGCGCGTTTGCTCTCTGAATGACCTTCAGATGTCATTCTAAAGATGAACGACATCTGAACGGAGGACAGATGTCCTCTGTTCAAACAGAGATGCGCACCCAGAATGCATTTCCCATAATCTAATTTCACTGAACAAATTTAATTCATATAATAAACCACCAATTGAACATGAATAAAAGAGTAAGCACATCTATCCATGTTTCTCAACGTCCGCAGCCTCAACACTCCTCATCAGAAAGGTAGGAGGAGTGTATCTGAGTGGACACAACCTTGTCAAGTCGCAAAACCAACCATAGAATTCGGTCATAACTTTCCTCAATGGTTTTCACCCAGGGCTGCAACCATTTCTTGCAATAGTCCACCTGTAAACACCATAGAAAACGTGATTGAGCTGTATTAATCACTTCCTACATTAATATTTCCCACCTAGAGCAAGTTTTAAGATTGTTCTAGTGTGGATAGTGTTCCCATAACACACAACATCTTTACTACACACACTCTGGGTTCTCTCACACACACACACACCTGGCCTCTCCCCCCACACACAGACACCTGGTCTCTCCCACACACCTGACCTCTCCCATCCGCCCAGAGTCTCTCCCACGTTCAATGATCTTGCATTCCCATTCTTTGTTATTTAAGAATTAAATATTACACCTTCACCTGTGTATAGGTATAGAGCCACCAGAAGTGTGTCGTCTTGTTGGGCGGGGCCCAAGCACTAGAGCCCAAAGGCAGGGGGAGGGGGGGCGAGGTGACATGTAGAGCGAGGGAAAGGAGTAAGCTGTGGTGTGTTGTGTGGGGGGGAGGGGGTACGGAAGGAAGGAGGGATAGAGAACACATGTTCGAATCAAACGACCACCACCTGGAACGTCCCGAAGAGGCGGGTTCTAGCCTGTACGGCCTCGATATTTGGTCTTCGGGAGTTCGGAACAGCATGTGACGCAGGATGCAACGCGAACTCCGTCACCAAGGCGGCAGGGCAGGGCAAGGGCGGTTAAGTCAATGCCCCAGCGGCCTGTCGGGACCTGCTTAACGGGTCTTGCACAAGGGGTGAGGACCTGAGGGCCCCTGCAGGTCTCCATGCTTCCCGGGACCGGTGGTAACGGCTGACCGGCTTGTAGGAAATGACAAGCTACGAAACAGTGCTGCGGGGTGTCGCCTGTTGGTCCTGATGGTGTTATTGCAACAGGAACTGTTGTGTTCAGGTATTGTTGGGGGGGGGAAGGTGAGATGTGAAGGTGTCAAAGAGGTGTGTGTGTGTGGAGCAGAGAGAGAATAATGCGTGAGGGAAAGGTAGGTGTTGCTGCGCGCGTGTTTCCTCTGTGAATGACAACGCCGAAGTGCTGGCGAAGGCAGTTTACAGTTCTTGGGGCGACGAGCCTAAAACTCAGGTGGGTGTACAAGTAGTGTTGTTAATGCATCATTACCTGGCGATCATGTGTGATTACCTTTTGCTGGAGCAGTGTGTGTAATGTTAGCAGTGTCAGTGTGCTCTGTTACAAGCACCAAAGCCTGGTTGGTAATTTTGCCATCGGGGGGGGGGGGGGGGAGGGGGTAAACTAAGTAATCGGACCCCTGTGAGGCATTGCACGAGGAGTGAAGGCTGTTAGATGTTGAAGTGCAGCTGAATCGGGTGATTAGGATCGTGGCGAGGCCAGGAGGTGGTTGGGCTAGGCTTGCACGGTAAAAACATGGAACAATGCTGCGTTGCTCAGGGCGGTGTTAGTGCCCCCTTCCCCCCCCCTACCCCTTCCCTCCTAACCCCCTCCTGCTATCGCCGCCTCCTGCCTGCTGCTGCTTCTGCTGCGTCCGCCTCGCTTCCTGCTCCTTTGCCTGCTGCTACTCGACACTGCCTAGTTGCACCCTGTTGTCTTGTAACTGTTCCCACGTTCGAATTCTTTGTTGAAGCTGGCCTTAAAGTTGTGGTGGAGGTGGCTCCCAGAACTACTTTCTTCAGGGCATCCACTTGTTACCACTCGGCTAGCTACGGCAGTAGCAGTAATGATGTAACTGGCCTGCGTGACCTGGTCACCGGGCTATTAGATGAGGCAGCTCGCAGATTGACTTATGCATCACAGCAGAGTTGATCAGTATTCCTTGGAGAAGTTTATTAAAGTTTGGTATGATAACTGCCCGTATAACTACCCCCGTGAGAGGTCGGGTAGTTATGTAGTAGTGAGTAGTGTAAGGGGTAGTTAGCTCGGGCAGTTATGCCCCTTGGCCCCCTTAGTGTGTTGATAGGGTTGCCCCTTAGCGTATAGCACCTGTGTACACACCTGTGGCAACAGGTGTTTACTCAGGTATTTATAAGTACCTGGAGATTACGTGATGCCAGATTTAAGTGGGTAGGATTTACGGGCTATTCATGCCCGTGCCACCTCTTGGGTTGGCCTAATCTTCATCAATCAATGGGTCGTGTGGGTACAGATAGGTCAGAGGCTGGGTGCATGAGGGACACGAAACTAACGCCTTATTTAAACGAAATCTATGGTTGTATTTTGGGCCGATAGGTCACACCCACCCATGGAAATTCATTAGCCCTATACGCCCGTTATAGTTCGTGAACAGAAGCAGAGAAATATACCGTGTGTTGGTATCACATGTGTGCAGTTATCAGCCCCTTGTGGGTTACGTATCTTTAGTTAAATATTATAAAAACAATATTGAAGATTGTGTTGACTTACACTGGTTATCTTGATCAATAAGAGTGGTGTGTGTTGTTCCTTCTCTTTTTAATAACACGAAAGAGGTGTGAAGAGAAGAGAGGAGAAGAGATCTTGACTCTCATCTTAGAGCGGTAATTAGGAGACCCGCGTCGAGACACGGTGGCCCACGACCACCTGTCTGTATTTACGATACGAATACACACACACACACACACACACACACACACACCACACACACACACACACACACACACACACACACACACACACACACACACACGAGCCACAGAGATTTAGAAAGAACTTTTTAGTGTCAGCGTGGTTGACAAATGGAATGCTTAGGAAGCGATGTGGTGGAGGCTGACTCCATACACAGTTTCAAGTGTAGATATGATAGACCCAATAGGCTCAGGAAACTGTACACCTGTTGATTGACGGTTGAGGGCGGGACCAAAGAGCCAGAGCTCAACCCCCGCAAACACAACTAGGTGAGTACAACTAGGTGAGTACACCACACACACACACACACACAAAAACAACACAACACACAACACACAACAACAACACACACATAACACACATACACACACAACACAAACAACACCCACAATACACACACATACACAACACAAACACAAAAAAACATACAACAACACAATACACACATACACACACACACACACACACACAACACACACATACACACACACACACACACACAACAACAACACACACACACACACACACACACACACACACACACACACACACCACACACACACACACACACACACATACAACACATACACACACACAACACACACCACACACACACACACACACACACACACACACACACACACACACAACACACCACACACACACTACACACACACTAACACACACACACACACACACACACATACACACCACACAACACCCACCACCCTACACACATACCACCCACCTACACACTACCACACACACACATACACACATACACACCACACACACACCCACACACACACACACACCACACACACACACACACATCTCCTGGACGCACCCCGTAGCAGCTGTCAGATCACCTGCTGCCTGCTAGGCGAACATAAGCAGGAGATGATAGAAACTGCCAACATTTTATTCTGCTTTGACCGGGAATCGAACCCGGGGGAAGGGGGAGTCTTTAGGAACACGATCCCCACAACTACATCAGGCGGCTCACCGTTACAGCATAATGTGTTACAAATATTGTAATCACATGATATTAAATTGGTCAGGGGCTGACAAGGGGGTTAAGGTAAGTGGTCAAGGGAGGAGGAACAAGGCAGAGAGGGAGGCCAGAACAAAACATAACATGTCTCGTTGAACAAGTCTATTAGACGTGGATTAGATGTTGATAAGACGTCGATTAGACGTGGGTTAGATGTTGGTAAGACGTTGATTAGAGGTGGATTAGACGCCACATCAAGGTCGAGGCGGTGTGTAGGGGGGGGGGGATGGGGGGTATTTATATAATGCAAGACATGTATATGTGAAGGATGTCATTCCCGTATAGATGAAAGAGAAATGGGGGGAAATCTGCTTTTGCTCAGTGTTTCTGTCCACACTGTTGAGTGTGGTGTTTTTTTTGTACTCACCTAGTTGTGTCTGCAGGATCGAGCATTGACTCTTGGATCCCGCCTTTCGAGTATCGGTTGTTTACAGCACTGACTATGATCCTATTCCCTATCATTGTGCGTGCGTGCGTGCGTGCGTGCCCTGAGGAACAGGTCTTAAACCTGAGCGCCGCCGGCGTTGTTCTCGATAAAGCAGTTCACTTGTCTGCCCGGCCCCTTTTTTTTACCCCCCGAGCTGGTTTGTGTACCTTTTTGTTCCCTTGGGCGAGGTGTGGGGGGGGAGTTGGTGGGGTAGGTGGGTGCTGGGGGGGGAGTTGGTGGGGTAGGTGGGTGCTGGGGGGGGAGGAGGAGGGGGAAGGTGCGTGAACAGCCACGTTGTCAACAGACACTCCGGACGGAAAACCACTACCGCAGTTTACAAGTGCGATTGTCACGTTGGCAATTCCCGCCTTCCTCTCCCCCGCCCCCCTTCATGTCAGTTTGCGCGCGCATGACGTCGCGCGCATGACGTCACGTGCCACCGAGGTACGATAATTACCCGCCATTCCACTTTGCGCTCACGGGAATTCTTCCTCGCCAATTCTTCAACGCCAATTGTTGCTGGCGTTGGCGCCGGGCGCTCGTTGGCGACGCGGGCCGACCATGGAGGGTTAGGGGAGGGGCGCCTGGACGTCCTATAGGTTCACTAACCTCCTCCAACGACGTATACGGGACGTGCGCTGACGTGCTGCGTGACACGACAACTCGGTGCGTCAGTAATATTGTCGTGGTGGCCGTCGCTACCACGCACAACCTGGCGAAACGAAGCAAATGGCACCTGGGCGAGTTGTTTGGTCTAAGCCAGCTGTAGTTAATGGCCGGTGAAATGAGGGGTGACAATGTGAGGCAGGGGGAGTGAGGGCGGTCACCCACCCATCTGGCTGCATTGTGTAGATATGAAGGAGCCCAATAGGCTCAACAATCTGTACACCAGTTGACTGACAGTCGAGAGGCGGGACCAAAGAGCCCAAGCTCAACCCCCGCAAGCACAACTAGGTGAATACAACAACGCAAACTCTTCAATAAAACCAATAACTGAGAAAAGATAATGAGGGAATAGCCAAACTAGCAATTAGGTTCAGCTCCCTTAGCCTTTCCTCGTAGCTCATACCTCTCAGTTCCTGGACTAGTCTAAATAGCCATAGAACGTATTTAAGAACTATATCGCTATCTATATTTATATTGGCCAGACCAGATACGGGAGCCGGTCGGCCGAGCGGACAGCACTCGGGACTTGTGATCCTGTGGTCCTGGGTTCGATCCCACGCGCCGGCAAGAAACAATGGGCATAGTTTCTTTCACCCAATGCCCCTGTTACCTTGCAGTAAAATAGGTACCTGGGTGTTAGTCAGCTGTCACGGGCTGCTTCCTGGGGGTGGAGGCCTGGTCGAGGACCGGGCCGCGGGGACACTAAGCCCCGAAATCATCTCAAGATAACCTTTTAATGGGTTGAAATCTTTCTGGAGATACATACATGTCCTTCCAGGTCAGGCGGGTTGACTACTCACAAGTCATACAGGTCAAGTGGGCGGTAATTTATCTACTGTGTTTATCGAAGCTGTAAATTAGGATGATAAACTACTTAAAAGTAGAAAGTAGTTATGGATGCATAACAAACTATGAAGCCGATGCGGACGATGAGTCACAATAACGTGGCTGAAATATGTTGACCAGACCACACACTAGAAAGTGAAGGGACGACGACGTTTCGGTCCGTCCTCGACCATTCACAAGTCGATTGTAAGAATGTTTCAGGACGGACCGAAACGTCGTCGTGCCTTCACTTCCTAGTGTGTGGTCTGGTCACACTATGAAGCCGATGTTTTCGATCCGCATTTGTTTATTTATAGGTTAATGTACTTTGCTGTTATTCAAAGCAAATATATTTTATTTGTCGTATTAACAAGGTGGTTAGGTTGTTTGTTCTGGTTAATTGATGCTGAGACTGAAGTGTTTCACTTGAAGGTATTTAACATGAATTAATGTTGTCCCCAGTTATTAAAGACAGGATTAATATGTTGTATCATGCTTGTTGCTATGTAGTGCTCCTGGTGTGGTATTTAGCAGTCATAACCTCTTGTGCAATAGAGGTTGTGACTGTTATAATAGAGGTTCATGTTGAAGGTGTGTGTGTGTGGAGACGAAGCCCATTCATACACCCGTGGCAACACTCTAATAATTAATTACAGTATCATGTGATACTGTGATAATTACAGTGATAATTACGTTATCACACAGAGGTGATAACGAAACAAACTAACGAGCATCGCTGAACAGCTTCCTCAAGATAGCGTGGAGATGAACAGATGAAAGTCTCCATTTTGCAAGATAACAGTATATATATATATATATATATATATATATATATATATATATATATATATATATATATATATACACTTTATATTAAAACTATATGAGTATATATGTTTTAATATAATGAGATATATTATAGATATATAATATAGTATAAGGAAGGCAATGCAGATAAGGAAGAAGAATGAGCCGAGGGACGTAGTGTATATTGTGGACGTAGAATATATTGTGATCTTGTGTCATAGCAATGTTGGGGAGTTATCTGGGGTGTGGAGAGTAACTGGAGGGGTGAGCGGTGGAGGCTGTGAACTGGTGGATGTTGCTGTGTTAGTCAGCTACGGGGAACACAACGTTGCAAGTAGCACGGGCTATGGTGATCCCGTAGTGGACCACGGGAGCAGGGCTGTGACTGAGCAGCTGGACTAGATCTCCACGTATACACGGGTATACAAGCTGTTTAATACACACACACACACACACACACACACACACACACACACACACACACACACACACACACACACACACACACACACACACACATATATACACACACAGTAGTTAACAGATGGAATGCATTAGGCAGTGATGTGGTGGAGGTTGACTCCATAAACAGTTTCAAATGTAAATAAGATAGAGCCCAATAGGCTCCAGAATCTGTACACCAGAGGCGGGACCAAAGAGCCAAAGCTCAACACACACACACACACACACACACACACACACACACACACACACACACACACACACACACACACACACACACACACACACACACACACACGTACAAGGGGACTGGCGCAGCAACCAGCCTAGACGATATAAAGGTTTGCATAGTGTGACCGCCCGGCAGCGGTGTGAGAGTTGACTGCTTGTACGAGCAACAGTAAGGGAGGCCCGTTCATCGCCTGCCCCCCCCCCTCTCCCCCCCCCACACAGTAATTAGCAAGATCCCGTTATTGCCTCCCCCCTCCCCCCACCTTCACTTCCCACCCCCACAGACTTAAGTTCCGACGGGATTTACACGCTCTTTAAAAGCTCATTCACACACTCTGAACTCCCCACCACGCCCCCCCCACCCACCCACCACAGCACATGCCACCCAGTTTGTCTCGCTTGTTAGTGCAAGAAGTTAGGCCAATTGTTGGGTGTGAAGGGTATATAGAGGCCCAGTTAACAAATCCACAAGGGCCGTGACGAGGATTCGAACCTACGTCTGAGAGCATCCCAGACGCTGCCTTAATCGACTGAGCTACGACATGGTCAAAAAGAGTTGAAAGCAGAAGTTCTACTGAACTTACTTGGATGCTTGATGCATGACGCTATTGTGATCTCTGTGTGTAATGCGGCCCAGTTGTTTATACGGACTCCACACTCAAAATATTAAGAGAGGAGGAATGCTCTGTGAGTAATCAATATGGCTTAAGGCGTTAAGCTTTGTCTCAAGACGAAGCTGGAGCTGGGGATTAATTTGCTTCTTGGGTGGACAGGAAGGGATTACAATTGGGAAGGGGGGATTAACCTCCCATGGTGCAGGAAAGTGTCGCTGTTGTCTCTTGATAAATTCTTAAATTGCAATATTAGGAATTAATTTTCAACAATGTTGACCGCTGCGAGCAGCCGCGTCCAACAGCCTGGTTGATCAGTCCAGCAACCAGGAGGCCTGGTCGACGACCGGGCCGCGGGGACGCTGAGTCCCGGAAGCGCCTCAAGGTAACCTCAAGGTAACCTTCAACAAAGTCTGGGGGCTTCAGTGCAGGAGTTAGGGAGGAGTTAACCTAAGTATTTTTACACTAATTAGAGCATTAATTTCAGTAACACGATCAATCACGCTCGGAATGTTAAGTTCCATTCTCACACTACGTATCTTTGTGGCATGAGGGTAATCCTCAGGGCTTCCTTCTGCATGTTATCAAGCCATCTTAAGTTTCTTTTCAGACAATGAAGTGCAACATCCTAAATGAGTGTGCATAGGCACTAAGTGTTCCACTCTCTATGGTGTATAACAGATCTCTGAAAACAGGAGACCTACCGGAAAGCTGGAAGACAGCTAAGTTCCAATATACAAAAAGGGTGACTGGCAAGAGGCACTGAACTATAGGTCAGTTTCCCTAACTTGTATACCATGCAAGGTGATGGAGAAGATCGTGAGAAAAAGGCTCGTAGAGCATCTGGAGGGAAACAGGTTTGTAACACACCACCAGCATGGGTTCAGAGATGGTAAATCGTGCCTCACAGGTCTAATAGAATTCTATGACCAAGCAACACAAATTAGGCAAGAGAAGGGTGGGCAGACTGCATTTTCTTGGAATGTCAGAAAGCCTTTGACACAGTACCCCATAAAAGGTTGTTAAAAAGTTGGAGCAACAGGCAGGAGTAAAAGGTAAGGTGCTCCAGTGGATAAGGGAGTATCTAAGCAACAGGAAACAGCGAGTAACTGTGAGGGGGGAGACATCAGAGTGGCGAGATGTCACCAGCGGAGTCCCACAGGGCTCAGTACTTGGACCCATTCTGTTTCTGATATATGTCAACGATCTTCCAGAGGGTATAGACTCATTCCTTTCAATGTTGATGACGTAAAAATTATGAGAAGAATCAAGATGAAGATACAGAGACTACAAGACGACCTGGACAGACTGGAGGAATGGTCTAGAAAATGGCTGCTCTAGATCGTTTTTGTATCTCCTCTGTCAGAGAGACCGGGCCCCCTCGGCCGAGGCAGGACCCAGGAAGGTGTGGGCCGAGGCAGGAGCCAGGAGCCAGGAAGGTGTGGGTCGAGGCAGGGGCCAGGAAGGTGTGGGCCGAGGCAGGAGCCAGGAAGGTGTGGGTCGAGGCAGGAGCCAGGAAGGTGTGAGCCGAGGCAGGAGCCAGGAAGGTGTGGGCCGAGGCAGGAGCCAGGAAGGTGTGGGCCGAGGCAGGAGCCAGGAAGGTGTGGGCCGAGGCAGGAGCCAGGAAGGTGTGGGCCGAGGCAGGAGCCAGGAAGGTGTGGGCCGAGGCAGGGGCCGAGGCAGGAGCCAGGAAGGTGTGGGCCGAGGCAGGAGCCAGGAAGGTGTGGGCCGAGGCAGGAGCCAGGAAGGTGTGGGCCGAGGCAGGAGCCAGGAAGGTGTGGGCCGAGGCAGGAGCCAGGAAGGTGTGAGCCGAGGCAGGAGCCAGGAAGGTGTGGGCCGAGGCAGGAGCCAGGAAGGTGTGAGCCGAGGCAGGAGCCAGGAAGGTGTGGGCCGAGGCAGGAGCCAGGAAGGTGTGAGCCGAGGCAGGAGCCAGGAAGGTGTGGGCCGAGGCAGAGCCAGGAAGGTGTGGGCCGAGGCAGGAGCCAGGAAGGTGTGGGCCGAGGCAGGGGCCGAGGCAGGAGCCAGGAAGGTGTGGGCCGAGGCAGGGGCCGAGGCAGGAGACCAAGCGTCCTGTAGCAAGCAATGGGAGTCATCCTGTTGATGCCTTCCATGCAGTCTTCCCTGTACACACCGTACAACACACACAGTCGACACATGACACATACGCAAGACACGGCCAACAAATACATAACCAAAATGAATCTCCCTGTATTAAAATCATACAATAAACTTATACAGTCCATAAATACCGACTTATCTCTCCCTCTCCCCCACCCCCCAAAGCTTTTCATGGCACGGATTTATTTATTTTGAATATATGTAAACATTTGTGTTTCATAAGCTGGGGAAACTTGATCACATTGAGGGGTAGGGAGGGGGGGGGGGTGTGAGGTGGGGGGTGTGAGGAGGGGGTGAGGGGGGGGGGAATGCTATCCTTCTTGAGATAACAAGGGTGAGCAACACACCTGAGAATGTTGTGTGCAAATCTTTGTGTTGTGAGGCCGCAGATGTTCTCAAACATCTGCGCCTTCACGTGCACGGGTTGAGATGGCTTGTTGGGGTGGGGGGGGGGGGGGGGGAGGGCGTGCCAGGCCCTGGCCTGCAATAGGCGAGTGATCAGGCAGTGACCACATGAGGCTGACTCAAGGACNATAATAATACTTATAAGGAACGGGTATACGAAATTGCGATAGGCTACGGCACCTTGTATGTGACGTAACATAGGTGAGTGGCGTTGGTGAGTTGGAGGGAACCGCATTTGGGCATATGGTATGTGCTTAAAGCGGTGTCATATGCGTGTGGTTATCTTGAGGTTATCTTGAGATGATTTCGGGGCTTTTTAGTGTCCCCGCGGCCCGGTCCTCGACCGGCCTCCACCCCCAGGAAGCAGCGCCCGTGACAGCTGACTAACACCCAGGTACCTATTTTACTGCTAGGTAACAGGGGCATAGGTGAAAGAAACTCTGTCCATTGTTTCTCGCCGGCGCCTGGGATCGAACCCGGGACCACAGGATCACAAGTCCGCGTGCTGTCCGCTCGGCCGACCGGCTCCCTGTAAATGTGTGAGTTATGATCTACATAATGTTAAACAGGGCAATCCTAATCGTAGCAATCTTGGTACGTTAAAGAGTCAAGTCCTTGTGGAACCTGGACTGGCTTTCCTCAGCCGCAGGTTCAAGGCTCAGGCAGGGAAGGGGGAAGGGAAATATCAGGAGGAAAGCGCCAAGCCATTACGACTATATAAGCCCTTGGAAGGGGTCAGGATAATTACGGGTATTCATGCCCGTGCCACCTCTTGGGTGGCTTAATCTTTATCAATCGGTCAGGATAAGACGGGAGACATCTCCCGTCAAGCAGGGTGCAGTCGCACCTCCACAGATATCCAGTATCAATTATTGATACTGGTAATGGCTCAAAAGGGCCACCACTTACGGGCTATTCATGCCCGTGCCACCTCTTGGGTGGCTTAATCTTTATCAATCAATCAAATCGGTCAGGATAAGGATTAGGGAAGGAATGGTGCCCAACCACTTGGACGGTCGGGGATTGAACGCCGACCTGCATGAAGCGAGACCGTCGCTCTACCGTCCATCGCAGGCTGCACCAGGTGTATGCAAGCTGGTGGCAAGGTCAACCGAAGATAAGAAGCCCTGTGCATCTTTATGCGCGACTCAAACGGAGAATCTTGTAATAGATATCATAGACACACCATAAGAGTGTCACTAGGTCTCGCCTTCCATTTCAAACTACTGAAGGATGTGGTCGGAAGGAATTGTGATACTGAGCATGGGATCAATATTGATAGATCAGAAGCCCTCTCGGACGTAGGTTCGAATCCTCGTCACGGCCCTTGCGGATTTGTTCATTATATAAGAATTTAATTCAGGGGTTACATGTAACAGTGAATTTTGCCATTATTAATAGGTTTGTTTGCATAACTTTCATTTAAATAAATGGGCTTGATTTACCTATTTTATTATTATTTTTGTTATTATGCACCTCATACCCATCCCGTGGGGGGGGGGTGGAAAGGGTTAGAGAGGCACAGAATAATTTGTTTAGCTACACAAGTGACAGTCTTGTGCAGGTAGTTAACAGTCTTGTGAAGGTAGTTAACAGTCTTGTGAAGGTAGTTAACAGTCTTGTGAAGGTAGTTAACAGTCTTGTGAAGGTAGTTAACAGTCTTGTGAAGGTAGTTAACAGTCTTGTGAAGGTAGTTACAGTCTTGTGAAGGTAGTTAACAGTTGTGAAGGTAGTTAACAGTCTTGTGAAGGTAGTTACATAGTTGTGAACATTAGTAAATGTTGTGTCTCGTGACGTTATTACAACTGATGAGAAGCGTGTGGACTCCCCCATGACTCTGTGACTCTTAGGGACTCACAGAGTCATAGGGGAGTTCACACCTGCTTGATGGGGCTCTGTTTAAGAACAAAAGGTTCTGTTTAAGAACCCGCTATGACTCACAGAGTCATAGGGGGTTCATATGACTCTGTATGCACAGAGTCACTGTGCATAGTCACTGTGCATACAGAGTACTCTCTCGTGCCTCGGGGACTCTGAAACTACTCTACATATGAAACGTGGAATACATGTCCATATGTAGATTATATACATGACCTTCTGCATGTCATAGGTCAACCTTTGTACTAGTATTTCTACGAGAAATGAGCCGGCCAGCTGTTGTTGTTTCAGATTTAGCTACTGAGAATGAAATGTCCATGTAGCACGGGCTATGGCGAGCCCGTGAAGAGCCGACCAACTCTTCAGTCTGTTCTTGTATTGAACGCACCCAGATCAGGTGCAGCGAGAGATTCTTATGTCTTTGGGGGCTTGTTTGGTGCAGTAATTTAGTTGGTGGATGATGGGTAAGATTCCCTCTTAATAGGTTAAGTAACAATTTTAATTACGAAGCAATAAGATGCTTATCTTAACATACTAACAAGGTTAGGTAAGGTCGGTGTTTTCTATGAAGCTTTTCAAGGTAAACTATTATGTTTAGTATGTCACCTATGCACGTATTTAATAAGTCAATATTGACTATACGAATTTGCGAGGATGGATTTTAATACTCCTTTACAAGCCTAATTCTGTATCGATATTCTACAAGTCATGTTATTCTTTCAGGGGGGGGGATGCTTTTAAGTGGCACTTGTCTCTAGTTAAGTGCCTTCTCCCCGTCATGGTGTATAGTTGCTATCTTCTAACTTCTGGGCAGCTCCCCTTCCACAAGCGGGGTTATAGAAGTATAACGAAGGTCTATACAGCTTCATTTATCAAGCGTGCTGACCGTGTCATGTGTCGTGGGTGTGCCTTAGTGTGGGCCAGCAAGGCCACACCCATACATGTGACATGGACTGAATTTGACAGTGTATCGCCTTGCTTTGTTATGCCTTCGTGATTGGTAGATAGAACGGTGGGCGGCTTAGGGCCCTAAGGAAGGCAGGACCCTGTCGCCATCTTAGATTAGGCTCGTGGTCTCCCGCCCATCCCGTGGCGGGAGTGGGTAGGTTACAGAGCCACGTAATGCGCTCAGGAACTCTAAGAACCCCAAAATTCATTTAGCTAAGCAATTTAGCCTTGATAAGGTACTTACACAGTTTAATGACTACATTAATGTGGAAGGGTGCAGATCACTCTCTCTCTCTCTCTCTCTCTCTCTCTCTCTCTCTCTCTCTCTCTCTCTCTCTCTCTCTCTCTCTACCGTTGTTTGTGTATTATATTTCGGAAGAATGTCTTTAGAGTTGAACAATGCTTGCGAAAAGGCGTTTTTTTCTGCATCTGACAGTGATAGGGTGTTGTTGTGTTGGGGGTGCGTGCTGGGCTGCTGAGGAGAGGCCCTAGGCGTGGCTAGGGCTGGCAGAGCCCTGGCTCGGGTACAGCAAGTGGCGCCCAGGGTGATGGTTGAGGGCGTGGGCGGCAGCGTCGAGGGCGTGTGTGGGCGGGGCGCGCGTCAGGACTGTGGGCGGCACCCCTTCAAACTCGACAATAATGCACAGATCCCACGCACACCAGAACTCTCCTCCCATGTTGGAGACCTTTCTATGTTGGAGACCTCTCCTCCCATGTTGGAGACCTCTCATCCCATGTGGAGACCTCTCCTCCCATGTTGGAGACCTCTCCTCCCATGTTGGAGACCTTTTCTATGTTGGAGACCTCTCCTCCCATGTTGGAGACCTCTCATCCATGTTGGAGACCTCTCCTCCCATGTTGGAGACCTTTCCTCCATGTTGGAGACCTTTTCTATGTTGGAGACCTCTCCTCCCATGTTGGAGACCTCTCCTCCCATGTTGGAGAACTCTCCTCCCATGTTGGAGACCTTTCTATGTTGGAGACCTCTCCTCCCATGTTGGAGACCTCTCCTCCCATGTTGGAGACCTCTCCTCCATGTTGAGACCTTTCCTCCCATGTTGGACCTCTCCTCCCATGTTGGAGATCTGTCCTCCCATGTTGGAGACCTCTCCTCCCATGTTGGAGACCTCTCCTCCCATGTTGGAGACCTCTCCTCCCATGTTGGAGACCTCTCCTCCCATGTTGGAGACCTGTCCTCCCATGTTGGAGACCTCTTCTCCCATGTTGGAGACCTCTCCTCCTATGTTGGAGACCTCTCCTCCCATGTTGGAGACCTCTCCTCCCATGTTGGAGACCTCTCCTCCCATGTTGGAGACCTCTCCTCCCATGTTGGAGACCTCTCCTCCCATGTTGGAGACCTCTCCCATACTCCTTACACTCTCTTGAGCACACTTAAAAGTTCACACACACACACCCACACACACACACACACACACTAAGTGTAGTGATGTCTTTTCATTCTTAAACTGCACTTAACTCACTAAACACAGTTACAAAATACATGCATATGTAGCTTAATACAGTTACATCATATTACGTAATCAGAGTCCATTTCGTGTGGATTTCACCTAACGTTTTGATTTATCCTGCGGGATCACCATAGCCCTGCTGCTTAGAGCTTTGTTCCAGGTGGCGAATCTTTAACAACAACAACCTAACGTTTGCCTTCTAATGCGTGGCAGAATTCATGCGTTAAAGAATTTGATTTTGACTTCAACTTGAGTGCCTATAAACAGCTCTGAAGACAATAATTCATCAGGACTTCAACGGGACCTTGTGGTGCCGAGACAAAGTGACATTTACTCTATCACTTCCAGCTATCATCATACTATGCTGGAGAAGAGTCACACATGGAGGCTGACTCCATACACAGTTTCAGTGTAGATATGATAGAGCCCAGTAGGCTCAGGAACCTGTACACCTGTTGATTGACGGTTGAGAGGCGGGACCAAAGAGCCAGAGCTCAACCCCCGCACAGACACACTAGGTGAGTACAACTTAGGGAGTACATCTGGATTCAGCCAATAAATTCATCAACAAACACTTGATCTTAC
>WNGS01000337.1:5525482-5542479 GCA_020271785.1 Procambarus virginalis | reverse complement strand
CCATCATCTCGCCAATCTATAAAACAAACATTAATTAATATTTGGTTTCCCCTTTGCACTACAGTTTATATCTCAACCTACTCCCCCTCCCCCCCTTCGCATTGATTATTCTACCATTCCTGAACCTATCTCCTATAATACATCACTTATGTTTCATTTCTATTTACTCGACAAATACCACACCTTACCCTATTTTACATTTTTTTCTCATTACAGTAAATGATCCACTACAATATTTCGCTCACTTTTCCCATATACATTTTTATTCCATACAATACCTAATTCATATATTACTTTCAGCTTCCCTACAACTATGTATTCATTTATGATTCACCAATTGCCCAATCATTTTTCTACAACTATATATTTCCCATTCCTTCTTCACACATTTCGCCAACTTGTCCTCTTAAAAAGAACGTTGCTTTTGCCCGTTTGCCCAAATTTTGACGTAATTGGAAAATGATAAACATAAGTTAAGGGTCCTCTGATAGGTTACGTGGCCAGGAAATTCTCAGTTTCAAAACGTTATGAAAAACGTTTATTTAAAGTGTCCTCTATGAGCACAATAACAATGCGCCTTTAGGAGAGTCCCCCCCCCCCCTCCCATTCTTTTTTTTTTATTTTTACATTATATATACTCCACTTTAATAACTAATCTAAACCAACTGGATATCTATTAACCATCAAACTATATGCTCAACGACTCTCTGCACTACAATAAACATTAACATTTACAACAAAATATAACATACTTTCGTACCTTGTATGGAACAGAAAATAAAGACATCTTGAAATGAACATAGACTCTCCTCAAGGTCACGGCCTCTTCCCTTACTCTGGACCGTGGCCTTGCTCCTCGTCTCCACTCCCTGCAGGTTTCCCCACAATTAGATACTTCATCACTGTTCCGGCCAGCCCAAACCTCGTCACACGCTCACCTCCAGGAACTCCATAATATGCATCCACTTATCCTTGACAACATTTCCTATTATGGCCTACAACCATCTATGAACACTTCAATCCAAATTCCTTACATTTTCTTAATTGCGATTTTATTTTCTATATTTCAACCTAACAATTTGCATATTACTTTCACATATGTCTACCAACTTTTAAGACCCTTTATGAGGGAAAACTACAATACATAGCAAAACATGTGTTCCAGCTCTGACGAGTGCTACTTTATTAGAAAATACCATCAAACCCCAACCATGACCCCCCCCCCCCCACAACAACACGATCTTTCCTATACATACAATTGCACTTCTAAACTAAAGATTTTTAATTCTTGCAGTTTAGTCATCGCGCAAAATTACCCCCCCCCCCTCAGCGTCTCATTTCGTCTGATACAGTTCTGGCTACCCAACATTAACTGCTCAATAACTACCTACCACTAGTAATACCTATATCACCACACATTAAGCGGCAATGTTTCAGGGAGACAGATCTCTTCCTAGTACACAAATCTCCATTAACACTACAAAATTAACTATACCAATATACTTACTGCAATACACGACAACCAACAGCCCGTGGACCAATAGCTGAAGCTCAACCCAAGGTTAAAAACCCATTTACATTTCCCCATGAACAAACCGGACATGTTTTCACTTCTGCCTATACTACTATACAACACGAGCTATCCCTCATTACACAATACACACACACACACACGCCTTCACACCCCCACGTGTACCGTCGCCACCCACCTACACATTAACAAATACTCCCACGAGCCTCACATCTGCAGTGCAAATTACTAACATTCCCTCAATGTATCTACAATAAATCATTCTTAAACCTTCATTTTATGACCTCTTCCTCCTATGAGGTCACGCTTATTTCATCCAGTATCATTAACACTTACTCCAAATAAATTTGTTTATTTTTAGTAGCAGCTCTACCTCAAACAACCTACAGGTAAATATATCTACGTAACTCTACGAGGACAGCAACGCCACGGATTTTCAACGTCCCCCCCTCCACTCTCATACGTCAAATTATGTACTCTGGTAACCAGACCACTTTAAAGTCGCCATTAAATGCTTTGGGGGGGGGGGGGTCAACAGCAATATCAACCAATTTTAATTCGACTTTTATAAAATTAAACACTTACACCACTGACTCACAGGTTAAGGCTGTTTCATTTAAAAGCCAAGCCCTCGCTATGAGGGCCCAGATATGGCTCTAGTAGTGGTCAAACTGCCACTTATCTCTGCACATCAATGTCCACCTCATAACATCCCCCTCCAACTGCGTTATTCCACAACCCACACACACTTATCTATTGCATGCCGCCAATCTACTGCCTTCATCCCTTGTTTTAGATTTACATTTTTCACCTAACATAATTCGCAGTAAATCCCGTACACCACGGCCTATTGCCATTATGTAAATTTACTTAGCTGCACCTCGAGTGGGTGCCGCTTCAATATACACGACTGCGTTAGGCCCCGATACACTTGCCTTAGTGACCACGTTGTTATTAACTACTTGCTTTAACACATATGTAAGGTACGGTTCAACAGTTAACGTCCCTCAAGGATGACGTCAAATTATCAAATGCTCATATCCCCAAAAATACCTAACGATTTTATTTCCACTTCATTAATAAATCTTTCAGAACGTGCACACTAGCTTCCGGTCACATTCAACTTCAGTGTTGTGCAAGTTGTTATAACTACTCTCGGCCGCCTCAATTTTGTCACTTTTCAATATCACATTAACACCCTCTCCTTTAGACCCTAGTAAGGTGGGCGAACCTACAACCTATCCCCACGAAAATTCTACAAGACTACTCACACACTTACTGGCAAGTCTTTACTATCCGTGAAGTTGAAGCGTCTCCTCGTGTTCTTCCACACAGCCCAGGGGTCGTGCCAATCTGTCAGGTATTACCTGCAACACGGCAACAGTTACCCGACGCTACCAATATAAATGATTCAATCATGCCTATACCATACCTTTATTTGGAACCTGTAGTTACTTTCAGTAAACTAATTTGATGTAGCTGCTCATTTCAAATGCCATTTTCAAGGCATACATCCAACCTGGATAGTCAACGGGTTTTGGAGCTGTTACTTGTGGGGTTGACACCCTCTGAAGTGGTTAATAGTATTAGCTTATCTTGAAAGGATTTCGGGGCTTTTAGTGTCCCCCGCGGCCCGGTCCTCAACCAGGCCTCCACCCCCAGGAAGCAGCCCGTGACAGCTGACTAACTCCCAGGTACCTATTTTACTGCTAGGTAACAGGGGCATAGGGTGAAAAACACTGCCCATTCTTTCTCGCCCGCGCCTGGGATCGAACCCAGGATCAAAAGTCCAGCGTGCTGTCCGCTCGGCCGACCGGTTCCCTACCTGCTCAGTCGGACTACATATTATAGTATGTGGTCGTCCAGTTTTAAGTTTAAAAGATTAAAGAACCCTTAAAGACGATTTAAGAGGTTAGTACGGTATCCTAATATTACCATGCCTCTAACTTAATTAAACTAGGTCATTAACTACTTGCCTTAAAACTCTTAGCTCCATATCTGCCAAGTAGCTGATCTAGCCCAACCAGGACATCTGTCACCAGCTTCTGCTCGGCACTGACTTGAATCATCGCTCCACCACTCGTCCCATGACAACGTTACAACATTACCTCATTGACTAACAATAGCTCTGAAAATAAAATAATAAAATTCACTACATATTTATGAAATATATTTTAGTACTGATTATAGGTCAGGACTAAAATATCTGCGTATATATATATATCCTCCCCCAAGAGGGTATATACGGCAACTGTAAATTATTTATTTTTGACCCTATATATTGGCGTTTTGAAGGTGTACAAAAAGTGTAAGCTAGGGGGCCTGTCAGCCCTAGCGACCCCAAAGGGTAACGGGGTACCAGCTCAGAGTAACAACACGCCCTAACACTAACTTGTACACCACAACTATGCCAATACTAGGGTCAAAATAACGTTCCGTTCATCCTCACCCACCAACTGGACTCAACAGCCAATCACGTTTCGAGTTTTCAATTGACGTCACATTCTCGCAAGCTCTACTCTCATTGGTCGGCTCGACCTAATTGGATACTCTAGTAATTCATGATAATTATTTATTGAAAATGAAATATATACACCCCAATGTATCAGAAACATATATATACCAAATGTATGAGAAACAATGTTTGACTTTACACTCACAAACGATGACTTTCGATTACTTATTATTAAATAATAAGAATACTTATTCAAGCTGTAAGTACAGTACAACATAGTACAGTACCGTACACTACACTTCCGTACGCTACAATACAGTACAATACTATACATTACAGTACTGTAGAGTACAGTTCCGTACGATACAATACAGTACTATACATTACAATACAGTACAGTATAGTACATTTTTTTTTATTTTTATTTTTACATGCAAACATGCAAATTAAATACAATAAAAAACAAATAGACACATATGACAAAACAAAGAGAAAAACAAAAAAAGAAAAACCAGCAGCCAGAAGGGCCGACAGTACAGCTTAACAAATTACAAAACTCGAAAAAGGCATTTAAAATACAGTACAAAAGATAAACAAATGCAAAACAGCAAAAACACAGGAGCATGTCAAACAGTACAGTATAAACCAAAAATCAAGATGGATAACACGCAATCAAAGGAAACCCATCGTTACACAACAAACAAAACAAAACACCGGCCTGAAGGACCGAAAACAAAACAACAGAATGAACAAAACGGAAGTAATACAAAAATGCAATAGTAACATACACCACACCCTAAGCCACCCAATCCAAAACCAAAAAACTCATACAACACATAAGCATATAATAAATAAACCATAGGGCACATTAACAACAATGAAAGTTAAGACATGAAGGCCAAGCACACACACACCCAAACACCCGCTTCGCCACAAACCAAAAGGAGAGGCACGGGCACAAACTACCAGAAGGCATACAAAACAGCTAGCAGGGCACACAGCACATAAGAATAGAATCACTCATATTGGCTCATATTTGCGCGGAAACGCGTCCCGATTGAAGCGTACATGGTACGCCTCCCAAAGTAACCACTGCCAAGGGTCCTGACCATCCACTGGGGACTCCATCATATCCGGGATGTTGGCCACAAACACCCGCAAACTCGGCACCCAAACCGTATCGCACTGGAACCGTGTGACCGGTACATGGTCCCACACCTCATCGCCGAAAGGTATCTCCGCAACCCGCGCCCAGTGACCCAACGGCATCACAGACTTCGGCGGCCAGTCCGGAGGCCCAACGGTCAACCTCCGAGGAGGGAGCGTGGGAGAAGGCACCACCACAGGGGCCTCAGCATCCACGGGCACACCACCGGACGACCGCGGGGGAACCGAACCGCGCACGCCTTTCCGTAAGGTCACCACCAGGCCACGCCCAGACCCACCATCCCCACCCACTCCGGCAGCGGAGGCCACCACTCCCCACCGCGGGGAGGCCCCCGGCGGAGAGGGAACAGCAGGCACACCCGAGACACTGACACCAATGTCAGCAGGCGCATGGACGTCCGCCACCACTAACTGCGGAGCCAGCACCGTACCCGGAACCACTCCATCCACACCCGAGTCCGCACAGTCACTAAAGTCCCCAACATCAGCCCAGGGAGACGACGAAGGCCTGGATCGTTTGGGCAGCGGCCGGAGATCGTCAGAGCCGGAAGCCGACCCAGAAATATGGGCACTACGAACCGGACGAACAGACGTCCGCCGCAAAACGGCAGCTGCCTCGACCATAGGGGGAACCGGACCACACACAACCGGGGACCCCACAGCCACCTCAGCACCCAGCACAGCCGGGATCCGAGGCGATGATGCAGGGCCAGGCGCAGCAGCTGAAGACAGGTGATCAGGCGGTGAGGAGGGCGCATCATAAAGGCCCACTGGAGCAGCAGAGACATGAGCAGGAGAATCCACCGAGAGCATCGCAACCTCCTGAGGAGGGCCGGCGACATCCGGGGGAACGTCAGGAGACGCCGGGGTAGCCGCAACAACCAGCAGGTCGGACACCGCATCGTCCAGGGGAAGCGGAGGGAAATCTTCTTCCCTGAAGAGGTTGACAGGGGCAACCGGAGCCGCATCGCACCCGGCAGCCTGATGCCCCATCAAGCCACACCGGAAACAGGTCCGAGGCTGTCGGGCATAGTACACCCGGATGTAGCACCCCAGAAGCCGGACCGAAGATGGAATATCCGCCCTCAGGCGCATTCCCAAGGTGCGAATGTTCGTCCGTCTTCCGGCAAACCTCCCAGAGGATATCGTGTTGACCCTCACACTGACGACCGGCCCAAACCTCTGGAAGTAACGCCGAAGAAGATCCTCGGGAAACTCCAGGGGCGCCCCATGCACACTGACATAGGTCAGCGCACCACTCCGGTCTGATATGGAAACCGAGCCGGCACCACCCGGCATCGACAACGAGCGTCCCTCGTACCGACCGAGGAAATCACGGTACACCTCCTCCGTCACAAGCTTGACGACAACGCGATGGGCAGTCACAATCTCAATACCGTCGACGTCCAGCACAGGGACATGAAGCAAGTCGCACAGAACCACGGCTACTTCCGGATACCCAGCACGCCCAGTGAACTCCAGGCCCACGGAGTTCACGCGCTTAATAGATGGAAGGGGACCACCCATGGTAAGCCCGCCACGTCAACACCTGCCACGTCCACACTCAGCCAGCCAGGCAACCAGTATAGTACATGGTACAGTATACTACAATACTGAACACTGCCGCACAGTATTGTATAGTGCAGTACAGTACACTACATTATTGCATAGTATAGTACAGTACCGTACAGTGCAGTACAGAACCGTACAGGGCATGCCAGTACAGTAATTTATACTACACAAAAGTACAGTACCGTACAGTACAGTATGGTACACTACAATATGGTACAGAATAAAACAGTATAATGCAGTACAGTATAATACAGTACAAAAACAGTACAGTACAATGCACTACAGAGGATAAACAGTACACTATAGGACACAACATTACAGTACCGTACACTCACAGTTCGATACTTGCCTTTCAAATATACCAACGGCATCACCATTATAATTGTTTCTACTTAAATAACTGTTTCTTGAATATAACAAGGCGTAATAAGCACAAATTTCACGTAAGATGGGGAGGGAGGAGATTGCTGCAATGGCAATGTATGCCAACTGACGCTAGTATCACTAATGCCCATTGTTATTGGATTATTACCTTTCCAACCGTTCATTTTCCTCTCTAAACAACACCAATGTATATTTATATACGTGATTTAAGCCATAGATGCACACTACCACTAGTAATAACGAATATTTAGCATGCAATCAAATAGTGTTTTACACATTTATGCAAAGTCATCAGTCATTTGGATTAATAAAGATATTGTGCGTTACACTTCGATCATTTGAACTCCTATGAGTCGTTTCTTAGAGAATGACGCTATATTATGCTATGTTAAGCTAAGCTAAGTAACCTACGCTAGACTGGACTAGGCTAGGGTAAGCTAGGAAAGGTTAGATACAGTACCGTAAAATACAGGGTACAATACAGTACATTGCAGTACAGAACATTATAGTACACTAACCTACAATACAGTACAGTACCTTTCACAGGATACAATACAGTACATTTCAGTACAGGGTGCGGTACATTACAAAACAGTATACTAGAGTATAGTACAGTATAGTGCAGACCAGGGGCACTTACGAAGGTTTTTCCTCTTAGCTAAGAATGTTTTCCTTCTTAGCACCTTCGTGGGGCTACGTCGGTATTCAAGTAGCTACACTAAGTGGAAAAACCTTCGTAAGTTCATTCCGGGATTTAAGTGTGGTTTCGACCACTCGTAGCTTTACGTAAACTGGATATAACTCAAGTTTTCTCTACTATATAATACTGGGATAGATTTTAAGATTTTGGAACATAAACAAAAGATTCCCAGCAAACACAGAACGTTTGTGAACGTTTTTAAATGGTGCCACAAAGGTAATTTTGTAACTTTTAAGATAAATACGTATATCTGACGTCCTTAAAACCATTAGATATAACTAAAAACATATATTCTTGAGACACAGGTTCCTAAGATTTATGTAAAATTTTAAAATAATAGTGAATGCTATGGAATTGTAATGTTTTCATGCTTTATATTTAAGAATATATAATTTTCAGTCAACATTTAGTTTTTTTTGTTTACTCTATGTAAACCTATCCAATTTACGTTCTTATAACATAAATATAACATTTATATGACGTCAATATAACGTTATTTACACGACATCATTACATTATTATGATGTTATATTAACGTATAATTCCTGTATGAAAAGCAGAAAATAATTTTGAACTTTGTTTTAAACCTTGTAAAGTTACCATAAAACTTGGAATAAGATGGTAAGTATGCTTTACTTATGAAAATATAGAAACAAATCAACAAAAACATTTTAACATAAAAAACATATAGTACATAAACATAACAAATTACTTGCATGCATGGGAGTTAATTGGAACTCTGTAATATTGCATACTTGAACCTTGAGGTACAAACCCAGTGTATATACCCATGCAGTTCTTTCCTAAATCTAAATTTTTCCAATTTGTACACTTTGTTTCGAGTTCTGTTTTGTGTTGTTACTTTTAATACCCCATTAATGTCCCCTTTGTTATGTCCATTCATCCTATTGTGCACCTCTACCATATGTCACTCCTAATTCATCGCCTTTCTAGAGAATGTAATTTAAGCTTTGACAATCTTTCTTCGTATGACAGGTTTGTAATTAGCACTTTCGCCCACTAATGACGAAGTATGGAGTCAAAATTTTAGCTGCTAAATGTCCACTAATGGAGTTTATATGCACTCGCTTTTGGCTTATACGCTTTTGGAGTTTATTTGCATTTAAACCTGTTGAGAATTCTATTGCAAACACACTGATACCAAATTGATAAACCTAGGACGAGAATTGAGGTGACAATTAAAGTTGAAAAGAGTATTCACTCTCTGTATTAAAAGGCTCTCTAATGGAAGGCCAGGCACTGCATAGCACTCTCTTCTGGGTAACGCGGCCTGCTTTCATCACGTCAGCGGGTGGAGCGCACTGCTGTTTTTGACATTTTATGCATACACTCCCGTTGGGAATTCTATTGCGAACACATTGATACCAAAATGAAAGACCTAGGATGACAATTAAGGTGACCAAAGTGAAAAGAGTGTATACATTTTATCGCTCTTGTGCACTCCTGGGTAACACGCTCTCGCTTTCTCTGTTTGTTGCGGATGGTAAGCCGGGTTTTTTGAGTTTATATGCCTTTAGTCCTGTACAGAATTCTTTTGCGAACACATTGATATCAAATTGAAAAACCTAGGACGAGAATTGAGGTAACAAAGTTGAAAAGAATATACACTTTTCAGCATTATCGCACTCTCTAATGTAATGAGCTCTTTCTGGTACCTGCCGCCTACCTTCATCTTGTCGGCGGGTGGAGCGCGATGCTGTTTTTTAAATTATATGCATATACTCCTGTTGGGAATTCTATTGCGAACACATTGATACCAAATTGAAAAACTAGGCGAGAATTAAGGTGACAAGGTTCAAAAGACTATACACTTTTCAGTATTAGCGCCCACTACCTTGGAACATCCAAAACCACAGGAGATAGTGGAGGGCTAACTCGCCCAAAACGCAGAAGTGTTTTGGGGGATTAATCAACTTTATCCTACGCTGGACGCATTCTAGTGAATTTATATCCATTCTATAATACAGCGACCAAAAGTGAAGTGCATATATATCTAAATGGAGCCATGCGAACAAGCTTGAATTCCACTTCAAATGCCTTGAAGTGAGCAAGAGTGAGTGAGAGTGAGTAGGAGTGAGTGAGAGTGAGTAAGAGAATGAGAGTTAGTAAGAGTGAGAGTAAGAGTGAGTATGAGAGTGAGTAAGTGTGAGTAAGAATGAGAAAGAGTGAGAGTGAGTAAGAGTGACAGTGTGAGAGAATGAGTAAGAGTGTGACTGAGAGTGAGTGAGAGTAGGAGTGAGAATGAGTAAGAGTGAGTAGGAATGAGTAAGGGTGAGTAAGAGTGAGTATGAGGGAGTGAGTATAAGAGTGAGTATAAGAGTGAGTGAGAGTACGAGTGACTGAGAGTAAGAGTAAGAGTGACTGAAGGTTAACAGAGAGTGTGTAAGAGAGAGTGAGAGTGAGTGAGTGTGTAAGAGTAAGAGTGAGTGAGAGTAAGAGTGACTGACAGTGAATAAGTGATTGAGAGTGAGTGAGAGTAAGAGTGAATAAGAGTAAGAGTATGAGAGTGGGTAGGAGTGAGTAGGAATGAGTAAGAGTGAGTGAGAGTAAGAGTGAGTAAGAGTGAGAGAGTAAGAGTGACTGAGAGTAAGAGTGAGTGAGTGAGTAAGAGTGACTGAGAGTAAGAGTGATTGAGAGTGAGTAAGAGTGAGTGAGAGTGGGTANGGCCGGCAAATGGGCATGGAATTGGATGGTGATGATGTGGAGGAGTGGTGGAAGAAGACAACGAAGAACTGACCACGAAGAACTCCAAGCCCTTCAAAAGGAACAGCAAGAAGACCCAGCTGAGGATGTTTCTCCAGTGGAGGAGGATGAGGCAGCCGCGAATGTCCCTTCCACAACCATTAAGAAGTGGTGTCAGATGTGGGAAGAGATGCAAACTTTTATTGAAAGACTCACCCAGAGAAAGCTGTAGTAGGCCGTTGCATTAATCTTTTCAGTGACAATGTGATGCCTCACTACAGAGACATTTTGCAAAGAAGGGAAAAACAATCTTCCATGGACAGATTTGTTTGAGAACATCGAGCAGTGAGCCACAACAAGGACCTAGTGGTATGCAGGCAAAACGTGCCAGAGAATGCACCTCAGAAGGTCCTCACTGCCTGATGTTGTAATGGAAGGGGACTCCCCTTCCAAACAGTAACACCTCCCCTCCTCCCCTCTCCTCACCATCTTCCATACACCAACAGCAGTCATCAGCAATGGTAAAGTAATAACTTGAACATACTTTTGCAGTGTAGCTTTTGATGAATTAGGTATAAAATTTAGTTTGAAGTGAGGTTTTAGGTAGTCACGAACGGATTAATTCATTTCCCATTATTTCTTATGGGGACATTAGCTTCGGGTTACGAGTTTTAAGGTTACAAGCTGTCTCCAGGAACGGATTAAATTCTTAAACCGAGGTACCCTGTACGCCGATTTTTAGCCTGAGTGTGCAATCGAATGAAAAGTGACGAATTTGTAAAGACGGTGATTTGGCGTAGCTTTCCTGCGAGGTTCCTTCCTTACATGATCTTGATAATCCAGACACACAAAATGCAGTTACAGTACATGTGTATGACATCTGTTAAACTTGAGCAGTTAGCCTGAACTGGCCCTGCAGTCCTTGTTGACCAAACCACACACTAGAAAGTGAAGGGACGAGGAGGACGTATTATTGGTCCGTCCTGGACCTTGCAGTCCTTGATGGCCAGAGTTAATGTCATTCAGCTATAGTATGTAACTGTGCACCACTAACATTCAAATCATGCTTAGAAGCTTTCAGTGTTTAATGTCACTTTTCTTTCTGGCACTACTGTTATTATCTTTTGATTTTGTTTAATTTATTCATACTGCATTGCTCTAGCTGCTTCATATGGTTTCAACTCTCAGTAGATTTTGATATCAGAAAATACAAACTTCTTTGTGCAATTTTTACTAAGGTAAAATCTTACTCTAGTACTGTATAACATTTCTAAAAATAATTTTTTTTTTAAATATTTATAATACAAAGCAAGATTAGCAAAGATAAGAAAAAACAGTTTGTTAGAAACTACACTGGGATGAACTGACAACCAATTCACCACATCTTCCGGATTCTGATTTTTTTTATATAAATAACCTCAAATCCTGGATGAGAATCCCATAGACTGATATAGGCTGTTGTTAAGAGGTAACCCATACAGAGAGGTTCAGATTTGGAAGGGTGCACTGGATGTTGATTTAACTATGTATATCACTAATTTCTTTTCATTTATTTTTCAGGATGGTTAATTCCAGATTTCTCTATCTTTTACTGCCCTGTATATTTTGTTTATAAGGTGTATAGTTCATGAACATTAACAAAATATTGCAGCTTTGTGTTTAAACTTTAATTATATGGCACAAAGTACAAGTCCTCATGCTGATGTCCATTCAGAATGCAATTTAGGATAATAATGTTGATATCTTTTGTGTGTTACAATTAAAATCTCAAGAGGGTTTGTTCAGTCTTCTGTGCAGTAACATTTTAGGTTCCATTGGGATATTATAAATTAGTTTTTTATTGTTAATAATTAAAAAAATAAGGCATAGTGAATCCAAGATTATGTAGGTGCTTCGGTACACAATGCTAAATGTGTACAGAAAGGTAATGAAGTGTTTTTACTTCAAGCAGTAATTCACCTCACATAAATCATGTAAATACATTAGCGATTAATAAAAAAATAAAATTTGTTATTTTCTGTGTCTTTCCTGATATACTATCAGCTTGAATTGCAATATGTATTTCTTAAACTCTTGTAATTATCCTTTGAGACGGAACTTGGAGAAATTAGAGAAATTATTAGTTATTAGTTTTTTATACAAACATTTTTATTTTGCATTTCTAAACCAGAAGAAACCATGATTAAATGGTAATTATTATTTTAGTGGTTGTTCACAAAGAATCTCATATGGATTTGCTGTGCATGTGTCACTTACATGTTATACCTTATCCTGCATAACTGGTAATGTTTGCACATGTCTTCACGGTAGTAAAACATGTATTTAATCCTAATCGAGTTTAATTATTTTTTTTATCAAATACTTGATTTTTCTGTTGTATATAAGTTTGTACATGCTCAAATCATCAGCATCAAAATTGTATTTGCTCTGTAATTGGTTAATACTTTTATAATACCCAGTATTGTGACCTAATTTGTATCCTTCAAGGTAAATTATGTAAATTTCCTGATAATGGCCTGCAGTCATAATTGTTGTTGTATTAGTGTAGCTACAACTACTAACATTTGTTAAGTGAAGACTTTGTAAATGGGATAAATTGGATTGTTTATGAGTCTATAACAGAATGTTCATGGCTGTAACTGCAAACACTGACTGATGGTTATGTTTCTATATTGTTGTTGTTTGTGAAGATCACTAGATGCATCTCCAGTGTTTGCTCTTGCAACACAGATTCTTGCTCATGAAAGATACTATTTCTAAAGCATTTAGGCCTTAAAATTTATTTAAATTTAAGTCATTCATTTTGGCAATCATAATTTTATTTATATTAAATACTGTATTGTAACAACAGGTTTCTTACATTTTATCTCTTGTTTTCTTTTCCTTGTGGTTTAATGACTTTATGGGTTGGATTCATATACCACAGTAGGACTACCATGGGAAGGGGGAGTAGTAGTTCCATATTTTTTATCCTCCACATTGCTATTTCAGGATATAGTAAAATCTCAATTATCATGCCCTTCTCTATCAGAAACTTATCAGAAAGAAACCAAAGTAATGGCCGTTAAAATGAGAACTCAAGACATCAGACTCACAATACAAGGACATAAAATTGAGTGGGTTACCTCTTTTCAATACCTTGGAGTCATAATAGACAGCCAGTTGAAATTCACTAAAGAAATTTAATGTTTTCGGCAATGTTGTAAAGCCAGAAACTGCTTTGAGCTCCCTGACAAGTCTTAGAGATGGTGCATCTCTACCAGTACTCAAAATGTACTATGTTCAAGCAGTTAGGTTACTCAATGGTGCTACGTAGCCTTCCCGGCTTGGTGCCTTTTTTCTTATAATTACTTAGGTCACTCATTGACTATGCTGCTCCTGCTCTTACATCCCTCAGTGATAGGCAATGGAGAAACTAGAAGTGTCTCAAACTGATGCACTCAGAACACTGCTGGGAGCACCTATATTTAGTTTAGACCAGTGGGTGCTTGTTCAGACCAGTGGGTGCCTGTTCAGACCTGTGGGTGCTTGTTTAGACCTGTGGGTGCTTGTTTAGACCTGTGGGTGCTTGTTTAGACCAGTGGGTGCTTTAGACCTGTGGGTGCTTTAGACCTGTGGGTGCTTGTTTAGACCAGTGGGTGCTTGTTTAGACCTGTTTAGCTTGTTTAGACCTGTTTAGCTTGTTTAGACCTGTTTAGCTTGTTTAAACCTTAGTTTAGACCTGTGGGTGCTTGGTCTGAACAAGCACCACAGGTCTAAACAAGCACCCACAGGTCTAAACAAGCACCCACAGGTCTGAACAAGGGGAGCCGAGCGGACAGCACGCTGGACTTGTGATCCTGTGGTCCTGGGTTCGATCCCAGGCGCCGGCGAGAAACAATGGGCAGAGTTTCTTTCACCCTATGCCCCTGTTACCTAGCAGTAAAATAGGTACCTGGGTGTTAGTCAGCTGTCACGGGCTGTTTCCTGGGGGTGGAGGCCTGGTCGAGGACCAGGCCGTGGGGACACTAAAAAAGCCCCGAAATCATCTCAAGATAACCTCAAGATAGCACCCACAGGCCACAGGAAATCTGCAGAAAATTGCTATTTAGGTATCGGAGACCGTTGTTGCTGGGTGCCCTCTGCAATTCTCCGGGTGCCTAACTTGTTTAGGCAGTTTCATCTGGAGGACCAGGTGCACGGGGGTCAGGTGAAATGGGCTTCAGTCCGTCATCTTGGGTCACAGGTGATCTCATCTTCCGGTAGCCGTCTCGTGGGGGCTAGACATCAGTGCTGAGGGACCTAGAGAAACAATTCTCTAACTGGAACAAATGCTGTTACTGGGACAATAGGCATAGTTTGTTGCCTTTGTGGGGATCTCGTCCAAGGCTGTCAGTCGTAGGCGAAGCAGTTTTCCTGCTAGCCTCCCCCATCTAATGAGACGCGAGTGTGTAACGATGCCATTCCTGGAAACTCTAACGAGCGGTGAACAACCAAGCAGCAGTTTTCGCAGAAATACCACACCAAGTTAGGGATACTGAACCCATCCTCTCCTGGGTTCCCCAGCATAGAACCCACGTTCAGATAGGGTCCCAAGCCGAAAGAAATCTACAGCACCCCTGGTGAGACGCAGGAGGAGAACCTGAACGCCACCACACGGAGTGACCCCCAACTAAGGTGTAAACACTGAGCGCCGGCGGTCCACACCCGACACAGTGCTCCCTAGACCTCACGGTGAAGTGCCCACAGCTTCCCCCCTTACACAGTACTCCCAGGACTCCCCCCCCCCAAGTGGCAGATGACAGTCCAGGAACACATACTCCAGCGACGTCGGGTTAAACTACCCAGTCCTATGTAGATATGCCACTCGCGGGGCTCCGAGATGCAGCACCCCTGGACCTGTCTGGCACATGCAACTTCTCCAGGTAATAGCCCCGTCTCAGTAAAACCTTCGGACGGTGCCCCCGGCGCACCTAACCTACTCAGGTCCTCGGGACAGTTGAGGTGCCAGGTAAGTGTGGGACGATCAGGGGGAGTGAGGCCCCACACTTGAAAACCTATCCACCGCTGCCCACGGGATGAGGGGGGGGGGTGGTGTAACCTATCCACCGCTGCCCACTGGATGGGGGGGGGGCGGTGTAACCTATCCACCGCTGCCCACTGGATGGGGGGGGGGGCGGTGTAACCTATCCACCGCTGCCCACGGGATGGGGCGGTGTAACCTATCCACCGCTGCCCACTGGATTGACAACCAGTTGAAAATCGTTGCCGCAGATATTACATTTCTACAGTGATTTTTAACTGGTTGTCTATTATGACTCCTAGGTATTGAAATGATGTAACCCACTCAATTTCCTGTCCTTGTATTGACAGTCTGATGTTTGCCTTTTGGTAGCTTGTGCTTCATGATTTGTTCCATGAGACACTTGAAGAGGAAGGGGGCTTAGTATTCCTCCCTGCTGAGTTCCATTTTCCACCATCTTTGAGGTCAATGTTTTTCCTTGGATTTTGACTTTAGCTTCTCGGTTCAGCAGCATTACTTTGGCAAAAGCAAGACCGTGTCCTTTGATCTCCACAAGGCAGCATAGTGTAGCTGGAGCACTCGCTACTATCTGTGGTTCCAACCCCTTTTCTGTAAGCAAACTTTTTGTGTAGTGGATTGGCATTCAATTCGATTAAGGCACATTCTTCCTGCAGTTTTGCCCAACAGCTTGTTAATGAGATGGGTCTTATTTACATACCTATAGGTTACTAGTATTTGTAATTAACAACCAGTACAATGCTAGTCATCAACAGGTTACGTTACCTTTGTGGTTTTCTTTTCAGGTGAACTCAATTATTAACAACATATTTCAATGTATGATTTAATACTAACTAAATACATACAATTCATGAGTCATATCTATTACAGATTTGCACTTATCCACTTATATTTTTGGAGCACGTCTTTTTACTATGTCACACACCCATCTCCGCGTCACCTGTACACTATGCTATTTATGCTTTGAGGGAGGGAGTCCACTGTGGTGAAGGAGTGAGGGAGTGCAGTGGGGTGAAGGAGGGGGGAGTGCATGGGAAGGGGGGGAGGGTCAGAGAGAGAGGAGGGTCCCATTGAGTTGAGAGGCAGTGGGGGGGAGGATGCTGTTGGAGAAGGGTGGTTATCTTATCTTAAGGGTATCTTGAGGTGATTTTGGGGCTTAGCGTCCCCGCGGCCCCGGTCCTCGATCAGGCCTCCTTTTTGTTACCCCCCCCAGGAACAGCCCGTAGCAGCTGTCTCAACTCCCAGGTACCTATTTACTGCTAGGTAACAGGGGCATCAGGGTGAAAGAAATTCTACCCATTTGTTTCCGTCTCCACTGGGGATTGAACCGGGAACCTCACAACTATGAATCCGAAGTGCTGTCCACTCAGCTGTCAGACCCCTTTGAGAGTTTCTCCTAGAATTCACCACAATGCACTCCCACACAGGGGAAGAGATTGCTGTGTGGAGAAAGGGGGGAGGGAGT
>WNGS01000337.1:5485759-5524416 GCA_020271785.1 Procambarus virginalis | reverse complement strand
GGTGCAGTGGGGTGAAGGGGACGAGGAAGTGCAGTGTGGGTGGGGTAGAAGAGAGCACAGTATGGTGTGGGGGGGGGGGGAGCAGGGAGTTTGTAGTGGTTTGGTGAGTGGTGGTTGTGTTAACAATTGTTGGTGGTGGATATGCTAGAAAGACTGGATGTGGTTGATTGGCTTGAAAGAAATACTAATGACCCAGGATATGGTGTGATGAGTGAAGAACAGATTGTCCAGTCTGTTACTGGTGAGGCAGAGGATGACGATGACAATGAGGAACCAACCACCTCAGACCACGAAATGCAGTGTACTCATGTCCTATGTTGGTGGATTAATAATTTTTCATCCAAATGTGTTAATCCAGAAGACGAAACATGTTACCAGTACATGAGGTGAACCAAAGAGCTGATCATTAAAGAGCCAATGAACACAGAAGGCAAGCTAAACTTGATTCTGATTTTGCAAGAACAGCAAGGCAAGGACCTACATCTAGTGAGGCTTCACAGGCTAGCCAAGAGCCTTTTAACCAGTGAGGCCTCATAGGCAAGCCTAGAGCCTTCAAAACCACTTAGGCCTCATAGGCAAGCCAAGAGCCTACAACCAGTGAGGCCTCACAGGCAAGCCAAGAGCCTTCAAACACTTAGGCCTCACAGACAAGCCAAGAGCCTTCACTCAGTGAGGCCTCACAGGCAAGCCAAGAGCCTCAAACCACTGAGGCCTCACAGACAAGCCAAGAGCCTTCACTCAGTGAGGCCTCACAGGCAAGCAAGAGGCCTTCAACCACTGAGGCCTCACAGACAAGCCAAGACTTCACTCAGTGAGGCCTCACAGGCAAGCCAAGAGCCTTCAACCAGTGAGGCTTCACAGGCAAGCCAAGAGCCTTCACTCAGTGAGGCCTCACAGGCAAGCCAAGAGCCTTCATCAGTGAGGCTTCACAGGCAAGCCAAGAGCCTTCAATCAGTGAGGCCTCACAGGCAAGCCAAGAGCCTTCAACCACTGAGGCCTCACAGACAAGCCAAGAGCTTCACTCAGTGAGGCCTCACAGGCAAGCCAAGAGTTCACTCAGTGAGGCCTCAAAGGCAAGCCAAGAGCCTTCACTCAGTGAGGCCTCACAGGCAAGCCAAGAGCCTTCAACCAGTGAGGCCTCACAGGACAAGCCAGAGCCTTCACCAGTGAGGCCTCACAGGCAAGCCAAGAGCCTTCAACCACTGAGGCCTCACAGACAAGCCAAGAGCCTTCACTCAGTGAGGCCTCACAGGCAAGCCAAGAGCCTTCACTCAGTGAGGCCTCACAGGCAAGCCAAGAGCCTTCACTCAGTGAGGCCTCACAGGCAAGCCAAGAGCCTTCAACCAGTGAGGCCTCACAGGCAAGCCAAGAGCCTTCAACCAGTGAGGCCTCACAGGCAAGCCAAGAGCTTCAACCACTGAGGCCCACAGGCAAGCAAGAGCCTTCACTCAGTGAGGCCTCACAGGCAAGCCAAGAGCCTTCAACCACTGAGGCCTCACAGGCAAGCCAAGAGCCTTCACCAGTGAGGCCTCAAGACAAGCCAAGAGCCTTCACCAGTGAGGCCTCACAGGCAAGCCAAGAGCCTTCACCAGTGAGGCCTCACAGCAAGCCAAGAGCCTTCAACCATGAGGCCTCACAGGCAAGCCAAGAGCCTTCAACCACTGAGGCCTCACAGACAAGCAAGAGCCTTCACTCAGTGAGGCCTCACAGGCAAGCCAAGAGCCTTCAACCACTTAGGCCTCACAGACAAGCCAAGAGCCTTCACTCAGTGAGGCCTCACAGGCAAGCCAAGAGCCTTCAACCACTGAGGCCTCACAGACAAGCCAAGAGCCTTCACTCAGTGAGGCCTCACAGGCAAGCCAAGAGCCTTCAATGAGTGAGGCTTCAGCAGCTGACAGTCAAAACTGACCTTGCCTCATGTACTGTACAGTAATTTTAAATGTAATTTTAGTGTTGTGTTAGAATAGGTTATAGAAATTGTCAAGAATTCTTAACTTCAAGATGTGTAGCATCAATCAAGAAGATGAACTAAAGTAAGTTGAGGTTTCTGGTTGAAATTAATGACAGTTCTGTACTTGAATCTTTTATAATTTATGTGGCAATTCAAATTATGTTGGTTGTGGTACAAACATTGTAGAAAATGTTCACTTTTGGACTTTCGTGGTCAATCGTCCTTTAGTCCGGATGACGGGCCCATCTGGACGGTGATCCTTCCATGTAGTCCGGACTAGCGAGCTAATACAAATACTGCATCGGGGCCCTCCAGAGATCACTTCAGCCAACAATCGACTATTCAAGATTTTGTTCAGCTTATAAGTATGCTCATAAATCTTTTCAAACTGCTTAATCAAAAATATATATGAGTTGTTTGCTTTTTTGTTTACAGGCTTATAGACCAATCATGTGTGCACATTTCCATATTTGGAATTTTATTTGTTACAAAATAAAAGTGTGATGTTGAAAAGTATGAGGAATGCTGAAATGTTAAAAAATTAGGACAATCATGCGTAATCTATTACCAAAACACATTTAGTTTTGTATCTATAATTTAGCAAATTTATTTGCGAACATTTTCACACCAAATTTATAGTTATAACTTTCAAACTGTGAAAACATAAATCAAGCATAAATATCTTGGGCATCACTGAATGGGACCTTGAGATACCGGGAACATTTATGATTGGGTATGTGTTGCATGTTTGAATGTTAAAGTGCTAATATGTCTTGGGCCTATATCCAGGCTTGGATTTTGGAGGTCTTACAGGGTCCTGGCGGCTCATTATCTGGTCAGTGTCCCTGGTCCCCGTCTGGCTTTTATTGCCTTGAGTAGGGTTTCTCATTCTGGTCTCATTCCCTTTTGGGGATTTGATTTTTGCTCTCCTCCAGCAACATGGAGTTATCATTCATCCCCTCCAGAAAACCAGTGTTAAATGTAATGAAACTCCTCATTCTGGGGATTCCCCAGTAGCTCCTTTAGACCCTACCTCCCTGCCAGGTCTGTTGGTTGGTCTATTCATATGCTCCAGACTAAGGATTGTTGACATTGGGAGTTGGCAGCTACTGTGGTGCTGCTACCAGGTGGTGGTTAGTTGTTACTAGGAAGGATATGACCTAATAACTGGGTAGATTGTTTTTAAGAGAGTCATTTGCAACATTGTTTTTATATCTGCAAAACTTGCAATTGTCTGTTTTGCTTCACTTCCTGCACCTCTGTGAAGGGGCCAAGTACTGGTCTCAAGTAGGTTTTAAAGGACTCACGAGGGCTTGTTAGACTAGTGTGTATGGGGCTATCTCTGTGCGGCTGACAGCAAGGGATCCAATGCCTCCTGTCTTTCTGGGTCGCCTTTCTTACACATGGTCCTGTATCTCAGATCTGTGACAGCACCTGGTCATATTCCTTGGGGGCGCATCTGGCCTTTGCGGGTATGTTTGGTACGTGGGTTGTGGCCCTGCCACTTGACTGTGGTTTTATGGGGCATTCCTGGTGTCATCTACTGGCAGAGGTTGTGTTCCTTGTTGCTCATCCCTACTGTTTGTGCAACCTGTCATCTTGAATAATACATCTCATTTTGATGCAAAATCCCCAATGATGTGCTATAAATCTTAGCAGCTTGCAGAAGTTCACGTTTTCTATGCACGAGTCCTCGGTTTGGATAGGTTTGGGCAATTTAGCACATAATTTTCTCTGTTGTGACTAATCAAGAGGAGGGGGGGGGGGCTGGTTTATGTTGGGATTGGGCTTCTAAGGGATTCACTGGGCCTTCAGCTGGCATTACTTTTGCTTTTTCATGAGATAACCCCCATCTTCCCCTGTGCTTTGCCTCCGTCTTGGTCATTGGCTTCTCTACTCTGGTCAGTCATCGTCTTTTCTGCTGTCTTTTTCCTACTTTTGGCCCATCGCTGCTTTTCATGGCTTCTGCACTGGAGTGCCTTGTGCCATTTTGCAACATTTCTTTTTTTCAACCTTACAGAGGCTTTAGGAGCTCGGGCTTGTTGGCTGCTCTTCTCTGAAGGGTTCTTCCTGGCCTGTTGGATGTGGGTGGTCTTTGGGGCTGGTAGCTTCAAGTGGTTCTTCTACTGATGTCTGAAGATGTAACGTTTAGGGAGCATAACCAAGCAAATATTGCATCAGCCAGAAAAATGATAGGATGGGTTACGAGAACTTACGAATCCAGGTATCCCATCACAATGGTTGTAATCTTCAAATCACTCTTGCTGTTCGGCCTTCATTACTGTTCAGTACTCACTTCCTCCCTTCAGAGCAGGAGAGATTGCTGAAATAGAAGTACAGAGAACATATACAGCACGCATAGATCCGACAAAGCACCTAAATTTTTGGGATCATTTCAAAGCTCTCCAAATGTACTCACTAGAAATGAGACGAGAGAGATATCAAATGATATACACATAGAAAATACTGGAGGGCCAGGTACCAAATCTACAAAGTATAATAACAACAAACTGGAGTGAACGATATGGAAGAAAATGCAGAATAGAACCAGTGAAGAGCAGGGGTGCCATAGGCACAATCAGAGAACACTGTACAGGGATACCTCAGTTTAAGAGTTTAATCCGTTCCTGGAGACGGCTTGTAACCCGAAAACTCGTAAACCGAAACTGATTTCCCAATAAGAAATAATGGAAAATGAATTAAACCGTTCCTGACTACCCCAAAAACCTCACTTCAAACTAAATTTTATAACTAATTCATCAAAATCTACACTACAAAAGTATGTTCAAGTTATTAGTTACCCTTGCTGATGACCGGGGTTGGCATATGGAAGATGGTGAGGAGGGAGGAGGAGAAGAGGTGTTACTGTTTGGACGGGGAGTCCCCTTCCATTATAACATCAGGCAGTGAGGACCTCTCTGGAGTGTACATTCTCTGGCACGTTTTGCCTGCATACCACTAGGACGTGCTTGTGGCTCACTGCTTGCTTGTCTTACTAAGAAACTGTCTAAAGGCATTTATTTTTCCCTACATTTTAACACTTGTCTGTAGTAAGACATCACATTGTCATTTAAAAGATCAATGCAACGGCCTGCTACAGCTTTATCTGGGTGAGTTTTTTCAACAAAACTTTGCAGTTCTTCCCATACTTCACACATTTTCTTAATGAGGAAGGGACATCCTCTACTGCCTCTACTCACAACTATTTTCTTTGGTTGAACCTTATCACTGGCTTTCTTGGGACCCATTGTGAGATATATAGAAAAACTTTTATGCTGAAATGGTCAAATATTCAACAAAACACTGTAAATCCTGGTGAAGAATTCAGGCGGGATAGTCACTGGGCGCGAGGCACTGGTAAACTGAGAGGCGATCGCCGTGCTACCATGCGCTAGGTCGGCCCATACGCGTATAAACATGCTCGTATCCCAATGCAAATTTTCCGAGCAAATCCTGCTCGTAACCCGAAAAACTCATAACCAAGGACGCTCGTAATCCGAGGTACCACTGTATAAACATCAGAGGTCTACAATTGTTCAACATCCTCCCAGCGAGTATAAGAAATATTGCCGGAACAACCGTGGACATCTTCAAGAGGAACCTTGAGGTACCTTGGGGTTCGATCTACAATGGTGATCAGGTGGCTTTTCTCGTTGTGTCCCACCTGCAGTCTTCTTGGCGACAGTATGAAGTCTCTTGGTGTTCTTTTCACCACTTCTTTTCTCTTCGTAGGTTAACTTCTGTTTCTGTTCGTGTTTCGTCTTTCCTTTCTTGGCTCTTTCAGGACCAACATCTTATGCTGAATACTGTTGCCTCTTATCGTGCGGTGCTGGCAGAGCCGCTCCAGCTTGTGTTCGGGGTAAATATAATTTCGGCTTTGTTCCGTAAGCTTTCGCGTGCTTTTTACCCCCTATGGCCTGCTCAGGGGCCGCCTGAGCCGTCCTGGTCTTTGTATCGGGTGCTCTCTTTTCTCCCTTCTTGGTTTGTTGTGGCCGCCTTCATTCCAAAGTTGTTTTCAAGATGCTTTGTTTTTGTAAGCTTTGGCTTCTGGGGTTCGGGTCGGTGAGCTTCATGCTCTCCTCCGGTGAGCTTCGTGCTCTCCTCCGGTGAGCTTCGTGCTCTCCTCCGGTGAGCTTCGTGCTCTCCTCCGGTGAGCTTCGTGCTCTCCTCCGGTGAGCTTCGTGCTCTCCTCCGGTGAGCTTCGTGCTCTCCTCCGGTGCAGGGGGTTCTGCTCGTTCATTCCTGGTGGATGTTTTGTTCATTTGCAGCCATCTCCTACTTTTTTGATGAAGAACGAGATGGCGGGCTTCCAGAAGGGTCTGTGGGTTATTGATGTTTGATTGGTCAGGCCCAGGGGCGCATCATGTGCTGTGTCCGGTTGCGTCTTTTTGCCGTTACCTGCACACCTCGTGATGGGTGTCTAGGGACGCGCTTTGGGTTGATCCGATTAAATGGAGACTACCGAGACATTACCGAAAATGGCGCATTTCATTACATTCAATGTTCCAGTTATACATTCTCAAATACTGTATGCTTTATAACAAGTAGCATAAATGTTTTCCAAATGTACTCATGATAATGGATATCAAATCCTAATTTTAAGTTTCCTCTTTTTGCAGGTCACTAATTATTAATTTTATTATATTGCAACTGACAGTTTTTCATATTTTGTTGAAAGCTTCACATCAGTAGCTCCTTGAAGCTTTGACACCAGAGTAAGCAAGTCTTAGGTAGCACACCAGACTATATGAGATCCACAAAAACTTGCTGTGAGCCAAGATTAGAATTTAGCTCCCACTGCAAAGTGAGGGGAGTCTAGTGAACAGTGATCATCCCAAAACTGAGAAGAATCCCACCAAAAAGCAGAAGTGTCCCAGAACATACACCTGCTTGAAAGAAGTTGTAATCCTGATGAAAACAGTCATTATTGGAGCATACCTAGATAAGGTTTAGGGAGTTGTCATACTCCTCTAGCTCAGCCTGGGGCCCAAGCATGATTTGTGATAACTTGGTTCAACAGGTTGTTGCTTGGAGCAGTCTGCAGGCCCACATATCCACTACAGTCTAGGTGGTCCGGCACTTCTTGCAAGAACTTATCTAAGTGCTTCTTGAAGAAGTTCACATTTGTTCCAGCAACATTTCTAATGCTTGGTGGTAGAGAATTGAACAGCTGTGAACCTCTGATATTCATAGAAATTGCTCTGAAATTGTGCCTATGGCACCTCTACTCCTCACTGGTTCTTTTCTGCATTTCCTTCTGCATCTTTCACTCCAGTATGTTATTATTCTACTGTGCAAATTTGGGACCCGGGACCAAATTTTTCTCTCTTTTCCATGTACTAGTATATATTGATGCCCCTCTCATCTCCTTCTCATGGGAGGAGGAGTACATGTTGACAGCTTCGAGACAATCTCAATAATTTAGGTGCTTTATTGTGTGTATTCGTGCCGTATATGTTCTCTGTATTCCCTGTATTACAGAAATATCTCTGAAATCTGCTCTGCTCTGAAAGGGAAAGTGAGTATTGAGTGGTTCTCAAGACGAGACAGCACGAGTGGTTTAAATAGTATTAGCATTGATGTGGGCATCAAAAACTTTTTTGATGCCTGAAAGTATGCATATTAGTGGCTTTAGGTTTAGTATGTACTTGCAGTACCTAGAAATCCAACATTTGTCTTGTGTCCCATTTTGTATGTATGTACTTTATCCTAAATAGATATTATTTTATTATTAATATTATTATGAAATGATAGTGAGATTTATTTCAAGAGTCAAAATAATTTCCATTACATGCACAGAGAGCTATTATATATTTATTTAAATCATACATGTAAAACTCGGATAATAATTGTTTAAATCGTCATATGATGATAACCTTTACCTCGTGAATCAACATATGGCAATAACTACTGTTTATGGGTTAAATGTTAATTGTATGTCTTGTAAGAGCAAAATGCAGCACAGTACTCTATTTTGCATTTTTATCTTTTTCAGTTGGTAAAATCACTTCTCCTCGTCATTATTCAGAAGCCTTTCCTGTATAAGGTAAGTTAATATATTATTGTACTGAGATCATTCTTTAATCCAGATCTTGGTGCCCCCTAATCTATGGGTAATTAGGACAATGTCTGATCTGGTATATATATTCAGATAGTCTGGTGTATGTCAGATCTGAACTCAGTGTATAAACATTTAAATTATTTCATTATTGTATTAATTTTGTTTCAAATATGATTATGATTATTAGAAATAGATTGAGTCCATCATCAATTTTGCAAACTACAGTATATGAGATGAACCTTGATTTGTTACATCTGGAGATTCATTGCAACCAAAGATACCTTCCAGAGGCATTTATGTGATACTTTTTTTTTTTTTTTACACAAGAAAATCCATTTTTATACGATACTGTTCCACTACAATAATGGAGACGGGGGAGAGAGAGGCCAGCAGAGGAAGAGAGAGGCATGCAGAGGTAGTGTCAGGGGGAGAGGCTGCCAGAGAGTTCCAATGATTTAAATAACATAAATGTGATACAATGGAACCTCGGGTTACGAGCGTCCCTGTTTACAAGTTTTTCGGGTTACGAGCCCGATTTGTTAGAAAAATTTGCAACGGGATACGAGTATTGCATCGAGTTACGAGTTTGTTTATACGCATACGGCCCGACCTAGTGTGTGGTGGCATGGCGAAAGCGCCACAGTTTACCAGTGCTTCGTGCCCAGTGACTATCCTGCCTGAATTCTTCACAAGGATTTACAGTTTATTTTTGGAGTTTTTGCTATTTGAGCATAAAATTTGTTATAATATACATTGCAATGGGTCCCAAGAAAGCCATTGGTAAGGTTCAAGGCAAGAAATCGCATGTGAGGATGACAATAGAGGAAGAGCAAGAGATCATTCGGAAGCATGAAAATGGTGCACGTGTTGTTGAACTTTGTAGGCAGTACAACAAATCCAAGTCAACGATATGCACTATACTTGCCAAGAAAAAGGACATTATGAGTGCTAAAGTGGCAAAAGGAGTATCAACAATCACGAAATAAAGACCACAAATACTTGAGGAAGTGGAAAAGTTATTAGTTTGGATACACCACAAGGAGTTAGTGGGTGATAGTGTTTCAGAGGCCATCATTTGTGAGAAAGCCAGGGTATTGCATGAAGACCTTGTAAAGAAAACCCCCTGGAACGAGTGCAGATACAAAAGACTTTAAGGCAAGCTGGGGATGGTTTGAGAAATTTAGAAAAAGAAGTGGTATTCATAGTGTTGAGGCATGGGGTGCCTGCCAGCTCAGACAAACCAACAGCTGAAAGATTTATTGAAGAATTTAAAGGGTTTGCAGAGGCTGAGGGATACCTACCACAACAAGTGTTTAATTGTGATGAAACAGGACTGTTGTGGAAAAGATTGCCTAAGAGGACATACATTACCAAGGAGGAAAAAGCATTACCCGGACACAAGTCTATGAAAGATTGGCTTACGCTTTTCTGTGTTCAAATGCAAGTGGTGATTTGAAAATTAAACCCTTGCTAGTGTATCATTCTGAAAATCCAAGGGTTTTCAAACAGTGTAAAGTGCAGAAAAACCAAATGTGTGTAATGTGGAGGGCTAATAATAAGGCATGGGTGACTAGGAATTTTTTCGGAGTGGGTGAATGAAGTGGTGTGCCCTGCCATAGAAAAATATCTGCAGGAGAAACATTTGCCACTCAAGGCCCTGCTTCTCCTCGACAATGCTCCTACTCATCCTCCAGGCTTTGAAGATGAATTGTTTAACAGATACAGTAATTTTCTCACAGTAAAGTTCCTTCCTCCTAACACCACTCCTCTAATTCAGCCTATGGACCAGAAAATCATAGCGAATTTTAACCCTTTAACTGCGTTGCCTCCAAATATGACACCCCCGTGGTGCGCAGGAAATAAATTCTCTGGAAAAAATTCTTTTTTCTTTTTAAAGTGTCAAAAACCCTTCCCTCAGTATGGGTATGTAAAAAAAAAGTCGTAATTGTACTTACTTTGGCTGCTATGGGGTCCGTAAGTTGGGGCGTGACGTCATGATTCCCCGTGCGCCCGTGCTGTAAGCTCCCGGGGCGGTCGGGGCGGGGCGCGCGAGTTGCCGCGAATATATTTTCGGTCATTTTTTGCGCACCTTTCTAAATACATTTTCATTGTTTTTACATGGCAAACCAATGTATAATGAACACGTACACTCTATTATCGCAGTACAACATCCGTACTGTCCGTAGACACTGTGTTACGTGCATCGCAAACAACGTCACTTATCCTGCACAATTTCCAATGTATCATGCCTAATATATTTATATTTACACTTTATATACACACTGTACAGTATCACACACTATATACACACATCATAAACACACTCAGTACTCCGCGAGTGTGTGATATGCTGCGAAACAGCCAACGGGGCAGAGTGGCACCTTGCACTCCACGCACCAGGTGCTGATGCATCTTCGTTTTTGTTCTCTGCGGGTAGTGTTCCTGCATACTATACAAGCACGTTTACCCTTCTCCCGTGATGCTGTGCCTGGCATATACTCGAGCATATGTACTCTGAAGTTTTCATTACCCGTCAATCTGTCTGGAGCTGCATGTGGCATTGTTGCTTGCACTCCGCGCGGTACAACAGAACCCTCCTTGCCATACTTTACTAGCAGCTGTGACACAACACCAGCACTGAATGTACGTATAGACGGTCTCCTGCCTGATTTTACTAGGTACATATTGTAGCAGTTGAGCACTACAACATCCATGAGGTGGAAGAAGAACTTTTTCGTCCACTTCACAGACTTGCGCACACACTCCACTCCACCAAGCATCATGTCACACTTATCGACGAGGCGCATGTTCACGTTATAGTCTATGACACAGTCTGGCTTATACATGGTGTTGCGTGTCTGAAAGTGGACTTTCCCACTGTCCACCATGGCACCGGTGTGAATCGTAGTCAGCATATTCACCTCGCGTCTGTCCTTCCACCGCACTGACAGCGTTTTGTCACACTTGCGCAGCTGGCACTCACCCACGGCTATAGCTAAACCGAACACTGGCATTTCCTTCCTGTGGCCCTTCACAGTGCCACATACACCGGTGTTGTGGGCAAGGAGGTATCTGGTCAGCAAGGGGCTGGTGTAATAGTTGTCGGTGAACAGTACATGCCCCTTGTTCAGCAACGGTTCCATCAGGGTTTTCACGACACTGCCTGAGAACCCGTGTACATCTTGAGCTGGTATGTCGACGTCTGTACCAGAATATAATATCATGTCCAAGACGATACCAGTCTCACAGTCGCACAGCACAAAAAACTTCAGTCCAAATCGGTGCCGCTTTGATGGGATGTACTGCTTGAATGCCAGTCGCCCCTTGAACAGTACAAGCGACTCGTCAATAACCACATTCTGTCCAGGTACAAAATAATCCCTGAACTTCCCTCTCATGTCACTGAACATCTTCCGTACTTTCCACAGTCTGTCTTGTCTGTCCTCATTTGCATTATTCTCGAAATGCAGGCACCTGAGAATCAAGAGATACCTATCACGCGACATGTACCGGTTGAACACGGGCGTTGGAACAAGGCTGTCTTTGCTCCAATATTCCTGGATGACAGATTTCTCAGAGTGCTTCATCATCATGGTGAGTGCCAGAAACACGTACATTTCGTCGATTGTCGTGTCCTTCCATCGCGTGAGGCGTGAGGCAGGTAAAATGCCGTCGTCTATGAGGCTGTGAGCGAACCTGTTTGTCTCAGTCACAAGATGCGTCATGAATACATTGTCAAAATATGCCTGAAAATATTCCATGTCTGCCATATCATCACCAGTATATGGAAATAATGGTGTAACACCAAAATCGCTATCATCAAATGTTGGTATTTGAGGGACAAATGTGGTGCAATCCTCCCACACAAGTACACCAGGGGGTTTGGTGTTGGCGCCAACACCACGGCCAACACCACCACGAGCACCATAACTACGGCTACGTGGTCTGCTGCTTCTGCTGGAGCTGCGTGAGGGTATGCTAGACGCTGAGGCAGATTTACGTACTGTAGGCCTACCACGAATAAATGATGTTGAGGGGCCACTGTCATTGTTGTCCACATGCTGTGAGGCACGCCGCCGCCTGCCCCGGCGTGTTGCTGAGGCAGCAAAACCCCGCCTGGTAACACCACCGCTGCTCGTACTCGGGTCGTCTACACTACTCGTATCAGAGCCAATGTCACTGAAGCCCGAGAATGATTCGTCACATGTACTATCACTGAATAAACTACTAGCGTCTGGGGACATACATGGTGGTGGTGATGATAACGGTGTTGACCCAGGGCGGCAAGGCAGGCCGGGCGAGGCACGTGTACCATACACACTCGCCGCATCTTCAAATTCCGTCTCCTCCTCACTCGTATCAGATATCTGAGTAAGGTCTTTCTCAGGATCATAGTCTAGGTCATCATCCAGAGCACCGTCATCATACAAAATGTCGCGTATTTCCTCCTCAGAGAGTCGTTTTCCATGACCGCGGGTCACCGTGGAGCGGGAGCTCGTAGAGGATGCGTCAGACATGGTTGCTGCTGTGAAACTGAGGCTCCCCACGGCCGCAGGGCATGCTGGGATTTTTTTTGAAGATGGCGGACGATCACTGGGGCCCCCACCCACCCATACCATACCCACGTCACCGCGCGCCAGTTTTGAATGGAACGTGAAAAATAAAAATACCTGGAGGCGCGCTGCGCAAACCAGACGCGAGCCTGGAGGCGCGTTGCGCAGTTAAAGGGTTAAGAAACTTTATGAAAGGGCACTTTTCCGGAAATGTTTTGAAGTGACTGAAGCCACAAACCTCACCCCTCAAAGAATTCTGGAAACGCCATTTTAACATATGTAGTTCTTTAAAACTCGTTAATTCGATGACAAAGCCTGGCAATAAGTGACTCAAAGATCACCCCCTGATCTCTGGCTGGAGAAAATTCTGTCCTGAATGTGTGACAGAACTAGACTTTCAGGGGTTTGAGCCTGTAAATGATGCGCCTATTGTTGAGGAAATTGTTACTCTGGGCCGGCAAATGGGCATGGAATTGGATGGTGATGATGTGGAGGAGTTGGTGGAAGAAGACAACGAAGAACTGACCACCGAAGAACTCCAAGCCCTTCAAAAGGAACAGCAAGAAGACCCAGCTGAGAATGTTTCTCCAGTGGAGGAGGATGAGGCAGCCGCGAATGTCCCTTCCACAGCCATTAAGAAGTGGTGTCAGATGTGGGAAGAGATGCAAACTTTTATTGAAAAGACTCGCCCAGAGAAAGCTGTAGTAGGCCGTTGCATTAATCTTTTCAGTGACAATGTGATGCCTCACTACAGAGACATTTTGCAAAGAAGGGAAAAACAATCTTCCATGGACAGATTTGTTGTGAGAACATCGAGCAGTGAGCCACAACCAGGACCTAGTGATATGCAGGCAAAACGTGCCAAAGAATGCACCTCAGAGAGGTCCTCACTGCCTGATGTTGTAATGGAAGGGGACTCCCCTTCCAAACAGTAACACCTCCCCTCCTCCCCTCTCCTCACCATCTTCCATACACCAACAGCAGTCATCAGCAATGGTAAGTAATAACTTGAACATACTTTTGCAGTGTAGCTTTTGATGAATTAGGTATAAAATTTAGTTTGAAGTGAGGTTTTTAGGTAGTCACGAACGGATTAATTCATTTCCCATTATTTCTTATGGGGACATTAGCTTCGGGTTTCGAGTTTTAAGGTTACGAGCTGTCTCCAGGAACGGATTAAATTCTTAAACCGAGGTACCCCTGTACGCCGTTTTTTAGCCTGAGTGTGCAATCGAATGAAAAGTGACGTAATTTGTAAGAGGACGGGTTGATCTTGATAATCCAGATAATCCACACCAAAATGCAGTTACAGTACCATGTTATGACATCTGTTAAACTTGAGCAGTTAGCCTGAACTGGCCCTGCAGTCCTTGTTGACCAAACCACACACTAGAAAGTGAAGGGACGAGGAGGACGTATTGGTCCGTCCTGGACCTTGCAGTCCTTGATGGCCAGAGTTAATGTCATTCAGCTATAGTATGTAACTGTGCACCACTAACATTCAAATCATGCTTAGAAGCTTTCAGTGTTTAATGTCACTTTTCTTTCTGGCACTACTGTTATTATCTTTTTGATTTTGTTTAATTTATTCATACTGCATTGCTCTAGCTGCTTCATATGGTTTCAACTCTCAGTAGATTTTGATATCAGAAAATACAAACTTCTTTGTGCAATTTTTACTAAGGTAAAATCTTACTCTAGTACTGTATAACATTTCTAAAATATAATTTTTGTTTTAAATATTTATAATACAAAGCAAGATTAGCAAAGATAAGAAAAAACAGTTTGTTAGAAACTACACTGGGATGAACTGACAACCAATTCACCACATCTTCCGGATTCTGATTTTTTTTTATATAAATAACCTCAAAATCCTGGATGAGAATCCCATAGACTGATATAGGCTGTTGTTAAGAGGTAACCCATACAGAGAGGTTCAGATTTGGAAGGGTGCACTGGATGTTGATTTAACTATGTATATCACTAATTTCTTTTCATTTATTTTTCAGGATGGTTAATTCCAGATTTCTCCATCTTTTACTGCCCTGTATATTTTGTTTATAAGGTGTATAGTTCATGAACATAACAAAAATTGCAGCTTTGTGTTTAAACTTTAATTATATGGCACAAAGTACAAGTCCTCATGCTGATGTCCATTCAGAATACAATTTAGGATAATAATGTTGATATCTTTTGTGTGTTACAATTAAAATCTCAAGAGGGTTTGTTCAGTCTTCTGTGCAGTAACATTTTAGGTTCCATTGGGATATTATAAATTAGTTTTTTATTGTTAATAATAAAAAAATAAGGCATAGTGAATCCAAGATTATGTAGGTGCTTCGGTACACAATGCTAAATGTGTACAGAAAGGTAATGAAGTGTTTTTACTTCAAGCAGTAATTCACCTCACATAAATCATGTAAATACATTAGCGATTAATAAAAAAATAAAATTTGTTATTTTCTGTGTCTTTCCTGATATACTATCAGCTTGAATTGCAATATGTATTTCTTACTCTTGTAATTATCCTTTGAGACGGAACTTGGAGAAATTATTAGTTATTAGTTTTTTATACAAACATTTTTATTTTGCATTTCTAAACCAGAAGAAACCATGATTAAATAGTAATTATTATTTTAGTGGTTGTTCACAAAGAATCTCATATGGATTTGCTGTGCATGTGTCACTTACATGTTATACCTTATCTTGCATAACTGGTAATGTTTGCACATGTCTTCACGGTAGTAAAACATGTATTTAATCCTAATCGAGTTTAATTATTTTTTTTTATCAAATACTTGATTTTTCTGTTGTATATAAGTTTGTACATGCTCAAATCATCAGCATCAAAATTGTATTTGCTCTGTAATTGGTTAATACTTTTATAATACCCAGTATTGTGACCTAATTTGTATCCTTCAAGGTAAATTATGTAAATTTCCTGATAATGGCCTGCAGTCATACAACAACAATTATTAGTGTAGCTACAACTACTAACATTTGTTAAGTGAAGACTTTGTAAATGGGATAAATTGGATTGTTTATGAGTCTATAACAGAATGTTCATCTCTGTAACTGCAAACACTGACTGATGGTTATGTTTCTATATTGTTGTTGTTTGTGAAGATCACTAGATGCATCTCCAGTGTTTGCTCTTGCAACACAGATTCTTGCTCATGAAAGATACTATTTCTAAAGCATTTAGGCCTTAAAATTTATTTAAATTTAAGTCATTCATTTTGGCAATCATAATTTTATTTAATATAAATACTGTATTGTAACAACAGGTTTCTTACATTTTATCTCTTGTTTTCTTTTCCTTGTGGTTTAATGATTTTATGGGTGGGATTCATATACCACAGTAGGACTACCATGGGAAGGGGAATAGTAGTTCCATATTTTTATCCTCCACATTGCTATTTCAGGATATAGTAAAATCTCAATTATCATGCCCTTCTCTATCAGAAAGAAACCAAAGTAATGGCCGTTAAAATGAGAACTCAAGACATCAGACTCGCAATACAAGGACATAAAATTGAGTGGGTTACCTCTTTTCAATACCTTGGAGTCATAATAGACAGCCAGTTGAAATTCACTAAAGAAATTTAATGTTTTTGGCAACGTTGTAAAGCCAGAAACTGCTTTGAGCTCCCTGACAAGTCTTAGAGATGGTGCATCTCTACCAGTACTCAAAATGTACTCTGAGTAACCTGCTTGAACAATGGTGCTACGTAGCCTTCCCGGCTTGGTGCCTTTTTTCTTATAATTACTTAGGTCACTCATTGACTATGCTGCTCCTGCATCCCTCAGTGATAGGCAATGGAGAAACTAGAAGTGTCTCAAACTGATGCACTCAGAACACTGCTGGGAGCACCTATATTTAGTTTAGACCTGTGGGTGCTTGGTCTAAACAAGCACCCACAGGTCTGAACAACGGGAGCCGAGCGGACAGCACACTGGACTTGTGATCCTGGGTTCGATCCCAGGCGCCGGCGAGAAACAATGGGCAGAGTTTCTTTCACCCTATGCCCCTGTTACCTAGCAGTAAAATAGGTACCTGGGGGTGGAGGCCTGGTCGAGGACCAGGCCGTGGGGACACTATCTTGAGATGATTTCGGGGCTTTTTTAACCTCAAGATAGCACCCACAGGCCACAGGAAATCTGCAGAAAATTGCTATTTAGGTATTGGAGACCGTTGTTGCTGGGTGCCCTCTGCAATTCTCCGGGTGCCTAACTTGTTTAGGCAGTTTCATCTGGAGGACCAGGTGCACGGGGGTCAGGTGAGATGGGCTTCAGTCCGTCATCTTGGGTCACAGGTGATCTCATCTTCCGGTAGCCGTCTCGTGGGGGGCTAGACATCAGTGCTGAGGGACCTAGAGAAACAATTCTCTAACTGGAACAAATGCTGTTACTGGGACAATAGGCATAGTTTGTTGCCTTTGTGGGGATCTCGTCCAAGGCTGTCAGTCGTAGGCGAAGCAGTTTTCCTGCTAGCCTCCCCCATCTAATGAGACGCGAGTGTGTAACGATGCCATTCCTGGAAACTAACGAGCTGTGAACAACCAAGCAGCAGTTTTCGCAGAAATGCCACACCAAGTTAGGGATACTGAACCCATCCTCTCCTGGGTTCCCCAGCATAGAACCCACGTTCAGATAGGGTCCCAAGCCGAAAGAAATCTACAGCACCCCTGGTGAGACGCAGGAGGAGAACCTGAACGCCACCACACGGAGTGACCCCCAACTAAGGTGTAAACACTGAGCGCCGGCGGTCCACACACGACACAGTGCTCCCTAGACCTCACGGTGAAGTGCCCACAGGTTCACCCCTTACACAGGACTCCCCCCCCCCCCCCCCCCAGTGGCAGATGACAGTCCAGGAACACATACTCCAGCGACGTCGGGTTAAACTACCCAGTCCTATGTAGATATGACACTCGCGGGGCTCCGAGATGCAGCACCCATGGACCTGTCTGGCAAATGCAACTTCTCCAGGTAATAGCCCCGTCTCAGTAAAACCTTCGGACGGTGCCCCCAGCACACCTAACCTACTCAGGTCCTCGGGACAGTTGAGGTGCCAGGTAAGTGTGGGACGATCAGGGGGAGTGAGGCCCCACACTTGAAAACCTATCCACTGCTGCCCACGGGATTGACAACCAGTTGAAAATCGTTGCCGCAGATATTACATTTCTACAGTGATTTTTAACTGGTTGTCTATTATGACTCCTAGGTATTGAAATTATGTAACCCACTCAATTTCCTGTCCTTGTATTGACAGTCTGATGTTTGCCTTTTGGTAGCTTGCGCTTCATGATTTGTTCCATGAGACACTTGAAGAGGAAGGGGCTTAGTATTCCTCCCTGCTGAGTTCCATTTTCCNTAAAAAATGTAGTGAGCAAAAAACAAAACGATAATTCAAGACTTTTCAGAGCAACAACACTTGACACTACAGATTTCTTTATAACTAGATGGGATATCCGGCTGCGCCGGGTCTCTGTCTCCCCCTACCATCTACCCCCCACTCCATCTATCATCATACTATCATGCAAGAGGAGCCTCACATCTATGGATCATCCAGTAAAATCAGCAGACTTCTAGATGTTACTACTGCTCGGTTACAAGTATCTCTGGGAATTCTCATTATCTGCCGATGTAGACCTGACCAAATGTAAACTGTCAACAAAATCATTAGCATACCCTCCGTCACTATGTGATGGAGTGCGAAAAGATACGTGAATTTAGAGACAATTCTATAACCAATGTTCCAGCGATGTGTAAATATTTCATTCAAAATGATCTGCTACCAGAAATTTTAGCCAAATATCCCCAGTTTGTCACAATTTATATGTTTAATAGTAACTGAGTGATTGTAACCTATCCACCGCTGCCCACTGGATGGGGGGCGGTGTGCAGGACAAACATATAAATTGTGACTCTAGCTCTCCACATATGTCAGTTGCTTAATTGAACGTACTTGAGGTCGATCTCGAACCCATTGTTGATGTGACGACTTATATTGAATTTTGTAACTAGCTCATCAAGATTGTAACTTGCTTAGCTAAATGAATTGTGGGGTTCAGTCCCTGAGCCCATTATGTGCCTCTGTAACCCTTTCCACTATCGCCCACGGGATGGGTATGGGGTGCATAATAAATGAACTTAACTAAAAAAGCTAAACCGTGGTGTAGTGGTAAGACACTCGCTGACGTTCCGCGAGCGCTTTGTCATGGTTCGTATCCTGGCCGGGGAGGATTTACTGGGAGCAAATCCTTAACTGTAGCCTCTGTTTAACTCAACAGTAAAATGTGTACTTGGTTGTAACAACGATTCTTCGCGGCGGGGATCGTATTCCAGGGACCTGCCCGAAACGCTACGCGTACTAGTGGCTGTACAAGAATGTAACAACTGTTGTATAATCTAAAAAAAAGTATTTTGAGTTCCAAGTGTTAAGTTGTGACTAGTGAACACGTGTTGGGGGTTATTGGAGGTTAACTTAAGTGGTGTGTTACTGTCCCTTAAGGAAAGTAACCCTACCTCTAGTTTGTTGTATGTAACTCGTTTCCTGTCTATGTGGGGTCTGAAAGATAACGTAAGATCGAGAAGGTAAATAACTGTTGTATTGGGGGGGGGGGGTCAGAGTTGATAAATTATATATTTAGGTAATTTCTAATGGGTGTTTCCATCTCTTGTACTGTATAAGGTGGTTAGGCGATCAACGCTGGACCACAGACCATATTTGGTATCATTAATTCTTTTACTGAGAATTGTTTCCCTGGGGCCCGGGCCTTATCTAACCCAGTAGTTGGTACTACTCTCTTACCTTAAGGGGACATGAGACCAAAAATATACAGTAAATGAAAACTAGTTCGATTTCAATCAAACTTTTTGACGAGTTGTATATGAAAAGGGTTTTATCTGGTCTAAGTCTCAGCATCGTAGCATAAATAGAAAGGGAGAAAAAAGTATTGAATTATGTGTCAAAATTTTTCCAAAATGGTCAAAAATTAACATCAAACACAAGTGTCAACTGAAATCACGTCTATGACTCTCGGCTATCACAAAACATATAATAAAAATATTTAATAATTAGTTTTATACAAAAAAAAAATATTTATATTTTCATTTTTTTCTTGAACACGCAAGCCTGGAAACGATACACTCTGTCTGCTATGATCCCGATTGTTTCATCCACAGGTACGTTGGTAAACAGCGATTCTACGTCCAACGAGGCTCTTATCCCTGTGGCCCGTGTTCTCCGCAGTAAGTCAACATATTCCTTTGGAGACTTCAGGCTCCAGGCGAACGATTTGCATGAAACTTATACAACTGACTGCACGTAAGCCTATCTGTAAGGGTGCCAATTTTGGAGGAAATTGGTTGATGTCAACCTCAGCCACAGATGGCAGAACCTTAGACTTTATTTTTTACTTATTTATATTCAAGTAACAAACGTTCCTGTAACTCTTTCATTTTTTATTCAATTTACATGAAACTTACACCTTATATGTAAAGTTTGTTTCTACAAATCTGTTTCGACTTTTTTTTTCCTTTCATTTATTGATTTTATAATAGTAATAAACCATGATATATTTGCATAATTTTGTTATGGAACTTTGACTATTTGTATTAGTAAAACTAAACATATTTTGGAAAATCCGCTGAACAGATCCTTTTATTATATGCTAATGTGATAGAAGAGTGTCATAGAAATGATTTCATTTGAAACTTGTGGTTGTAATTTCTATTTGAAAATGTGTAAAATTCGTTGAAAAAAATCTCCCTTTCTATTTAGGCTGCAATACTGAAGCTTGGGACAATAGCAGCCCTTTTCATATACAACTAGTCAAAAAAGATTTGTTGACATTGAATAACTTTTTAAAAAATTATCTCATGGCCCCTTAAATATTAACCCTACAGGTAATTACTTTACTCATTTGTAACAGATAGGGATAGATTAGTGCGTAGTATAATGAGAGGAGAGCAGAGTGCGGAACATAATATCTGATTTTAGAAAGTACAGTATACCGACAGCTTTTGAGACTTATTTTTGGCTATGTGCTGTGTGTGAGTGCTGAAGTTCAGGCCCTTGTCTATGTATAGGCCAAGGAACTTGGCCTATACGAATGGAAAATGGGAAGAGTAAGATAAAATATAAGAGTGAGAATAGGAGAAACGGGCAAAGCGTTAGTCACGTCGCGTTTGTTAAGGAGGTTAGAGCATTTGAGTATCTACTGTGAAAGGGAAGAGTCAACAGCAACAAGCCAGTACTAAGGTTCATGCTGGGTATGTTGTGTATCAGAGCCGATTCAACAAGACGACGTCTGTGAAGATTAGAGGCAGGAAAGAGTATTTTAGAAGACCAGAGTCTATTAGATTATTAAAGTCCCTAACATGACAAGAGAGCATTAATTGTTTGTGTCTACAGACTTGACACTTCTTTTGCGTTCCCAAGTCTGTCAGTCAGTGTACGGCCAGTTTGACCAAAGTATTAGAAAGCACAAGACGAACAGGAAATAGAGAAGACACTAGCAGCATTGGACGCAGGAGCAGCAGTGTGAAGCATGTCGGTTTGTCGATTACGCTTCGTAGTAATCTGGTTCACACTGCTCTTCCTTCCAATGTTGCTGCTTTAATATTATTTCGTGTCGCCTCGGGTCCACACTCGTCTACACTGCCGTTGGCGGCGTCTGGCAACTCTCAGCCCAGCCTATTTCCAGGCGCGCTGTTCAAACCTCGTCTTGATCTTTTCAAATATGATCTTTTCACATTTGGAGTGGATGTAAAAAGATCACATTAACTCCAAACATCTACCACCTACGGGCTATTCATGCCCATGACACCTTCTGGGTGGCATCAATCAAACTTCGTCATTGTCTCTCTTCACAGTGGGGCACGCAGCTGCTGCTGCGTGCGAAGAATAGGCTGAAGAGGAAGCGTTGTAGTCGGAGAGAGTAGTGCCAGAGCTTAACCCAGCTGCTGGACAAGAAATTGAGGCCGTTGAATCGTCGACAGAAGCACCACACACGCCTCACCCCTACACCTGGGGTTCAAGGGTATGGGAGCAGCCCCGAAGTTGATGCTTTTTTGTTTTATCTTGTCCTTTTGACTGCATCTTTATCGTGTGTCTTCTGGGTTCTATCTATTGTTTCTCCTTTTTCCCCTGGTGACGTCGTCTGTATATTGTTGTCCTCAGGAGAGTGTGTCGGTGCAGTTGTCACCCCCGTTGGATTGGGTACATGTGGTGGTTTATATTGCGCGACGAAGCCAGGTGTCAGCGATGGTGGAATTTTAATGGCGATTGGCTGTCCCGAGACGTAGGTGGTGTATAAATCTTCGACGGTATCCAGGATGCTTGGTGGAGCACGAGGTAGACCCGGGAAATTGGGAAGTGTTAATTTGCATGGCATTGATGATACCTGCGCTGGTGGTGTTGTGGGGGTAGAGGCGTCAGATATTCACGATGTCCACGGACTCGTCATTGAATGGCGTGTATTCTACTTCTTCCTAGTAAAATTCATTCTCAGTCCCATGTGAGTGAGAATGTATGTCAATGCAACAGAGAGCAAGTAATTATCCAAAGAAGGCACCAAGCCAGGGAGACTGTTGCAACCTAAAGCAAAAATGCTCTGCAAATCAAGGGTCTTAAAATGTGAAATGACCTCCTTAATCACATCAGAGACTGCCCTTCTCTCAACCAGTTTAAAAGAGACACCAAGACCAACCTGATAAACTTTTTGTAACCTACATTACATCCTAAATATCAGCCTATATTTTGATGTTATTGAACATTAATTACTGAAGCTGTAATGTTATTATTTAACATTAATTATTATAACATTATTATTTTATTATATTAATATATTATATATATTATTTATATTATATATATATATATTATATATATATATTATATTATATATTAATTATATATATATTATATATAATTATTATAATATTATTATTTTAACATTAATAATTAATTAACATTAATTATTAATTAATTCTGTTATCTGCCATATGAAAATTTAATAAACATTGTATTCCTTCTGTTAAAGCTGTAAGATTAATGTTTTCTATTACAATTTTTGCTGTACCCATCACCATGTAACAATTTTCATTTTATTTTTATTTATCCTTTACCCCAATTTATTATTTTTTTATCTCATTTAGCTTTTAATTTGTTTTCATGCTATGTCCAAAACTCTCAGGGTATTAGGGGCTTTAGGCATTGTTTTGTCCCTACCCATGGTTCATACAATCTTCTTATATCCTATGTATTTATGTTTGTGCTTTTGCTTAATAAAAATTATTAGCATTATTATTATTACTATTATTATTATTACCTTGTCTTACCTATAAAGCAAGTTTTTTGTTAGATTAGTTCATTTATTTTGACACTGTCAATCACCACATCCTTCTTTTTAAATTACATCATTATGGAGTCAAAGGTCATTCCCTCCAATACCTTCAGTCTTACCTTAGTGACAGGCTTCAGTATGTTTATGTGAATGATTCCATTTCTCCCACCCTACCCATCAACATTGGTGTTCCACTAGGCAGTATACTTGGCTCTTTCTTCTTTCTCATCTAAATTAATGACCTTCCAAATGCCTCTCAACACTTCAACCCAACTTTATTTGCTGATGACACAACCTTCATTTTCTCCAGTCATAACCCTCTTACTCTGAATGATACAGTGAATACTGAACTAAATAAAGTCCATCTTTGGCTAACTGCTAACAAACTCACCCTTAACTTTGACGAAACCTTCTACGCTTTGTTTGGTAATAAATCCTCAGATCAAATTAATCTAAGAATAAACAATCCAAATTAGTAACAAAGTAGATTGGCAAATTCCTTGGTGCAGGCGATGAGTCACAATAACGTGGCTAAAGTATGTTGACCAGACCACACACTAGGGTGAAGGGACGACGACGTTTCGGTCCGTCCTGGACCATTCTCAAGTCGATTGTGTTCTCATGGATAACAAGCTTAATTTCCAGGGCCACATTCAACATATAGCAAAAAAAGTTTCTAAAACTGTTGGCATTCTTTCTACGATCAGATATTATGTACTTCGCCCTCTCTCATCTATCCTTCTCTCTGGTATTTATGCTTGGGGTTCTACTACCCAAAATCATCTACGTCCTCTAATTACTCAACACAAATCTGCTATTAGAAGAACAAACTCTGGCCCCAGAAAGCACTCATCCCCCCCCCTACATAAATCTTTGAATATGTTACATATTAATTGATTTGTTTGATTGTTGCCGCCGAAGGCGGCTAGTTTATTGTGCACCCCATACTCATCCTGTGAGCGGTAGCGCAAAAGCATTACAGAGGGCACAAAAGGTCTTTATCAGACCTCATCTTAGATTATTACATAAACAATTACATCTATCCTTCACACCTTATAGTTACAATGTCAGCTAGTTACAGAGAAAGTGCTATTTCAAGAGCTACATATTTACAGTAAGTCATCATACATTAATGGTAGGTCTTATCGCTAATACATAATAGTTTGACCAATGGGGACATTACAGAGTCATAGGGGAGCTTCTGTTTATTGTTAGTCTTCAAAATACACTACTTGTTTCTGAATCTCATATGTCGTTCATCTACTGGAAGCGAAATGTGGATACAGTGCAAGGATTTCAGGTAATTTTCCATGGTAATAAGATAGGTTGCCATATCATACAGAGTGAGCTTAGATTTATCTCTAAATGGCTCAATTTTACTACAATCCAAGATATAGTGTTCGAGTGTGTGTCCCTGTCTTTGTCCACACACTTTACACTTTACTTCATCTAGATCCCTATACAAGCCGAACTGCCAGAGATACTTGTAGCCAAGTCTTATACGAGCTGTGACAACATCTGTTAGTCTACTGACTTTGTTACTTGCCCCATACACATGTTTTACTTCACACATTTCAATGTGATGAACAATGGACCTGCTAATTCCAGTTTGCACAGTTCTACTTTCTTCAAATCCATCCAGGAGTTCTCGTCTAATGACACTTTTAAGGGACCTATTTGATAACTCAAGATTCCGTTCAATACTGTCTTTATTTACTGCAGCCTTAGCAAGGGCGTCAACTTTGTCATGTTCCTGCAGGCCAATGTGAGAAGGAATCCACAACATTTTTATATTTACCCTCTTGCTAAGTATTCTTATATATCTACGTCTAGCTTCCAAGACAAGCACGTTATTACTTGATTGCAAACTGTTTATTGCTCGTAGTGAGGAAAGGGAGTCAGAAATAATTAAGCTGTCTACTTCAGTGTTGTCAATAATTTCGAGTGCTACCAGTATCGCTACCAACTCGGCTTGCATAGTGGACGCCCAGTTACTAATTCGGATATTCCTTTCAATTGTGCTGCCATCGGGCTGATGAGCAATAACAGCACTTCCTGCCCTCCCTGTAGCTGTATTGAGTGATCCGTCAGTGTATATGGTCTGTGCAATGTTGTTTTCAGCTTGTATATTGTGAATGTGTTCTATGGTGCTTAATTTAGCAGCAAGCTGAGCATGAGGGTTGTTTGTGATTAGTTTCTTGGTGGGGTATGCAGGGGTCAGGATGTCAAAAGGTACTATCTGCCAGGGTGGAAGGAAGTGCTGAACTCTTTCATCTGTATATACATCATGCAGTCCCATCATTTTAATATGAGTGGCTGTTCTTTGAATCCACTTAGACTCGCTAGTTCCATTTCGTATGTGTTCTAACAGAGCAACTGACACAATGTTGTTTTTGTTATCACGCAGAAGCTTTAGTCCCATCATAAGATTAATTTCAAATATTCTATCTCTAATGCTAAGTATATTTAATTCTTTCCGCATGTTGAGAACTTTGGTAGTTATTGGACAGCCAAGTATAATTCTGAGTGCTTCATTTTGCATTTTTTCAAGTCTATCAATACTTTTGCCATTTTGCAGGACCAAAGCTGGTGCATGATAGTCTATCAGAGACCTTATATACGCTAAATACATCATTCTTGCTATTCTAATATTAACACCATATTTCGGGCTGTACCCCACTACAGTTCTGAGAGCCTTGAGTCTGTCTCTACATTGTTGATGTAACTTATTGACTGCAGTTGAGGTACAAGGGACATAGACTCCAAGGTATTTGAAAGAAGAGACATAGTCTATTGGTATATTATCTATCTTGAGTTTTCGTGGTCCACTTTTGCGGTTGCCAATTTGTCTGTTAAATACCTTAGTTTTAGCAGCGTTGATTACAAGACCAAGGCTCTCACAAGCTGTATGTATACAATTTAAGACTGTTTGCATTTCACGGTGGGTTTTAGTATGTACAAGGATGTCATCTGCATAGCTGATAGTGATGTTTGCCGGACTAGCTGGAATTGATTTTAGTAAAGCATTAATTAGAACATTAAACAAGGTAGGACTGAGTACTCCTCCTTGTGGGGTGCCTAGTTGCATTACTTTAGTTTCACTCTTGTAGCCTTGGAACAGTGCAGAGGACTTCCGGTTGGTAAGATAGCCTCGTATCCATTGTAATAAATGTCCCCCTATATCCATTCTCGCTAATTCGTACATAATCACTTCCCTATTAGCAATATCAAAGGCATTTTTTAAATCAAGAAATGTTGTGTACTTGTGCCTTTTATCTCCATGAACAGTGAGAAAGGTTGTGATACAATTGTGTACACTTTTACAATGTGTGAAACCATTGATATCAGGTGACATGTGCTCTTTAACTCTATACAATAATCTATTAAGCACCATTCTCTCAAAGGTTTTGCACATGCAACTGGTCAGTGAGATGGGACGGAAAGCATCAGGTTGGCCAGGCTTCGGTACAGGTACCGTAAGACTGGTGGTCCATGATACTGGCAACTGCCCAGTGACATAACTGGCATTAAACAATTCTAATAATGGGTTACCGGGTACACGATGTAGGAGTCTTAGAATATCATAGGTGATACCGTCCTCACCAGGAGCAGTGCTACTGCCCCTGGAGAGGGCTGCATCCAATTCATAATCTGTATATGGAACATCACATTCATCATGTTGCTTGCTCAACATGAAATTTATGAGAGAATTTCTGTCTGTGGACCTCTCCTGCAATTTCTCCCTAGTGCTAGCTGGTAACATTCCAAGGCTGGAAACCTGAGCCCATTTTGCAATTAACTGATTAGCTTTCTGTTGCGGGTTTGGGTGTGAAACTTGTCTGCTATTTTTACCAATAATTTTGTTTATGCCTTTCCAGGCTTTGCCCAGGGGAGTATGCAGGTTAAGTCCACTAACAAAACCCTCCCATTCATTTTGTCTCAGTTCAGTCATTCTCTCCCTTGCCGCTGCAAGCGCGGCCTGAAACAGTTTTAACATTTGAGGAGTTCTAAGGCTCTTATATGCTTTACCTGTCTGTCTAGCAATTGATTTAAGCTCTTTCAGTTTAGCATCATCATAGTACTGGTTGTGTCTGACCTGTTTCCCAGTACGTCTTTTTGTTTGGTGTGACTCACTATTTTTGATGGCCTCATAGGTTTTATTTACGAGGTCATCATAAAACTGTTGTACATTCTCAGGCTCATAGTTGTTATACCAATGTTCTATGCTGTATATAAAGAATTTTTCTTGCTCTTTCCTTACTGTTAGCCTGCGTCTACTCAGCTTAGTGCCAGGTAGATATATGTACCTTTACCTGAATTCCTAATCTTATCTTATTATGCATCCCATACTCATCTTGTTAGCGATAGTGGAAAATGTTACAGAGACTTATATTGGGCTCAGGGACTGAACCCCACAATTTATTTAGCTAAGCAAGTTACATTCTTGATGAGCTAGTTACAAAATTCAATGCAAATCGTCTGGGCACACAGTGTACCTTGTGCTACCCACTCCGTCAACTCAAACTTTGATACAATGTACCTCTTAATATGTATTACATACTCTCATAACCCATTGTACCTTCTTGTATATAAATACATAGATTTCAATTGTAAGGGGGTATGGTTTGCATCTTGTTTTTCTAATAATAGAAACCTCCCCTTAACCTGACTCCTTCCACGTGCTATATAGTCCTAATGGTTTGGCACTTTCCCCCTGATAGTTCTCTTCCCTTCCCTTCTATGATAAGAGTTCGCTTTGTTAACAAACACAGTAATATAAACAGTGCGCTAAGCACTGTTATTGGAAGCGCTAATTATACAAGGATACATACATAGCATATTTGCAATCTTGTAAAGCCACTATCAAATTACAATTAAATTTAAAATTTAAAAAAATAACAGGGTAAGATTATATTTATGAGTAAAATTTTACTATGACACTGAGGTAGATTCTTACATAAATACTAAATCTGCTGTAATTAGAGAATTATATGATCAAGTGCCATGTATTTATTCAGACGAGAGCAGCAGCGAACACAAACCGTTCTCAGTGAACGAAGGTGTTATCCGAAACTGCAGTCGACGACTTGACCAGTCCCCTCGCAGCCCGTCCTCCAAACAATGATCCAAAAGTGATTCCATGCACCCGCCAAACCCCCTGTTTATGAATGAAAAGCGGTTTACACACGACTCACAACTGCTGACGTTCGAACATTTCCGGAACAAGTGCTTCACTGACGAATTTTGTTCGAACCACAATGCTGTAAATGCTTCACCCACGTACTACAAATACAAATAATCGCCAGCAGAACCTAAACACCTGACCTAACCTAACCTATGCTTATTTATACACAATATGCTAATATATCATAATATTAATTTATACTTGAGAAAATTCCCGTTTTGAATGAACAGCATGTTAAAATTTATGAATGCGTCTGTGGGGTTGACCGCTGAATGCAATGGACTTGAGTCGAGGACGGGTTGCCCCTCGAGGCCGACCACAAGTACAGTACGATGCCTAAAGTCGATGCGTACGTAAAGTACGATGCCTTTTTTTTTTTTTTTTTTGCGCCCAGTAAATCCTTCCCGGCCAGGATACGAACCCATAACATAGCGCTCGCGGAACGCCAGGCGAGTGTCTTACCACTACACCACGGAGACTGTACAATGTGTTTGAATAATACGTAGAGCGTATTATTCAAATATCACTATAAATTAATATAATAAAATATGATTAAAATAATATACAAATATAATATAATTTTGATATAAATTTCCTACATGTTATTTACGTAGGGTAAATATTAAACCCAGAAATTGTATTGAAACTAGAACCAATAACCAAGTTCTTAGTTTGGACGTTGGGTTTGTTTACAAGTTTCGCGCCTGACCCAAGGCGCCCCTTCGGCAGCTGCCTCACAGTTCCCTCAGTCTCTGGCGGATGGAATACATTCTGTTGATTCTTTTGGTGCAAAGAAGAATTACCAGTTACTTTACACTCTAGTGGCTTGTGACTCTTTGATGGAATATCCAGCAAACTTACCAAGGAGCCGCAAGGAGTTGATGGCTACGGAGGATGAACTGCCTATACGAACCTCTTAGCATAAGATACAAGACGCAAATATTTGGTGTGTAGTTTCCTTAAGTAGGCAGGGCGATATGCCTGGCGTGAAGAGAGTACGGGACAATGATAGGGACGATCACGAGAGTGAGAATGAAGACGGAGACCAGGATTCAGACAGTGATCGCAGTTCTCTGGACGAGTCAATAACGTCTGATGGGTCAGAATCTGATGACTCTTCAGGTTAGAAGAAAGATTTTGTTTTTAATTACTGTACTATAATATTATGAAATGAAATGTATTAAAATGTAATCCAGTTTATTCAGACTTTGTGAGTTGGGTTCAACACCATAACCTGGCACATCAGATCAAGAGCTACATGGGAGATTATACTGCTATACTCAGACATAGATTCATGTACACATGCATGCACACATGTTCATATATATATATATATTTGGATGCATAGATGCACATACAGATGCAGAGATGCATGCATGCCTGATGCATAGGAGGGCCTGACAGCTGAGTGGACAGCACTTTGGATTCGTAGTCCTGAGGTTTCGGGTTCAAGGCCTGATGGTGGTGGAAACAAATGGGCAGAGTTTCTTTCACCATGATGCCCCTGTTACCTTGCAGTAAATAGGTACCTGGGCATTAGAGAGGGAGGGAACTATCAGGGGAAAGCACCAAGCCAGTGCGACTATACAGCACTTGGAAGGGGTCAGGATAAGGATTTGGGATTAGAGAGCTGCTAGGCGCTGCTTCCTGGGGGGGGGGGTGTAACAAAAAGGAGGCCTTGTCGAGGACCGGGCCATGGGTATTACTTGGCTCAGTATTACTTGGAACAGAAGTGTGTCATTTCAGTGATTGTAGCTCAGATCTATATAGCACCATAAAAATGGACATAAATCTAGTTAACTTTTCTTGATTTTGTGATTGTATTTTGCAGAATTGGATGAGGAGGAATGTGATAGACGACGAGGGGAGTATCTAACAGATCTGTCGGATTTGGAACGGCAGTTTTCTTTGCTTAGAGAGCAGTAAGTAAATTTTGTATTATTTTGTAGTTTCCTCTGCATTTTTTATATTGAAACATAAGTGTTCTTCAGTCCAACAGAGAAATAATTATTTCAGTGTCTCTGATTTTTTCTTAGTTTTTTTGCAGTAATATTATTCAATAGTGTGTATTGTGATATATTTATATAATAAAAGTGGTGAATCATCGCTATGATTGACCACGAATCATCATTGTGGTCAAAGCTGCGTATTTGCAAGCATCATAAGATCTGAGAGTAGATCGCAGGCTGGCTAGACTTAATGACACTTGAAGACGACCTGAGAAGTGTAAGCCTTGTAATGGGGACCAAGGAAAAAGGGTCAACCAACAAGTCATTCACCAGGACAGAACCAGTGGCAGTGATGGAGAGCTGTTACCAGACAACCAATGATGCACCACTAGCCAAACCAGCTAAGCATCAATCACCAAAGGACCCTTTTAGAAGTCAGCTAATTCATTCTTCACAAGAAAAGAAGAGAAGGCTCCAAATGAAATGAAACTCGCCTCTGGAAATGAGTCTGATGCTCCCCAACTCTACAGTCAGAGCTGAGAGCCAACAAGAAGACAGCCTTAAGAAAGATAACACGAGCCAAATGGGAACTGTAAACTGAGGTGACAAATTTAAAGATTTAAACCCGATCAAGACAAAAGGTTGGCTCAGGAGGAGCATGAGCAGGCCAGAGGTGAAAAAATTCATAAAATGACTTGGAAATGGAGAAATGGTGCCGTAAAGGAATCAACACTGAATGCAAGCAAAAGTGACTCCACCGATGCTGAATGATAAGGAGGGGACAGTATTAGGTATGAAATGCACTTCAGGAAAAAAATATGAAAAAAACGGCATTGAATGTAATGAAATGACAACTTCTGGGTGAGCCCCCGGAAGTTCCCTGAAGCAATCACGATAATTAAGTGCCATACTACTTAGTGTCACCAGTCGCAGAATTCTTTATGCTTACCAGAGACCACGAGCCAGAACCTGATCCTCTCAAGAGAGGCACAGGGAGCGATGGCCTATGATCACTTTACGTTTAAAGGTTAGCCAAAACCAAACAAATCCCCAGGGCCGGATGAAGTGTTTGCCAGGGTGCTTAAAGAATGCAAAGAGGAGCTTTCCGAGCCACTGTCTACCATATTTAATTAATAAATCAATAATAAATCAATAGAGTTAGGCAGAGTGCCAGAGTCATGGAAGGTAGCTAATGTGGTACCAATTTTTAAGAAAGGAGATAGATCACTTGCATCAAACTATCGGCCAATTAGCCTAATGTCTATTGTGGGAAAGTTACTTGAATCGATAATTGCAAATACAATTCGTCTTCATCTTGAAAAACATAAATTAATAAGAACATAAGAATAACATAAGAACATAAGAACAAAGGTAACTGCAGAAGGCCTATTGGCCCATACGAGGCAGCTCCTATCTATAACCAGCCAATCCCACTCATATACATGTCCAACCCATGCTTGAAACAGTGTGTTTCAGACAGAAATAAACAAACAGAAATAAATGAGTCACAACATGGTTTTACAAATGGAAGTTCATGTTTAACAAATTTGCTATCTTTTTATACCAGCATAGTTGAGGCGGTTCATAGTGGTAAGGATTGTGATGTTGTGTACATTGAGTTTAGCAAAGCTTTTGATACAGTGCCACATGAAAGACTGATTAAAAAAATAGAGGCTGATTAAAAAAATAGAGGCTCATGGAATTGGGGGTGCTATATTAAGTTGGATTAGGGCATGGCTATTCCAAAGGAAACAGAGTTAGTATAAATGGGGTTAAGTCAGAGTGGGATAATGTTGTTAGTGGAGTGCCTCAAGGCTCTGTCCTGGAACCTCTGTTGTTTATAATATATATAAATGATTTAGATTCAGGTCTGAGTAGCAACATTTGCAAATTTGCCGATGATACAAAAATCGGTAGGGAAATTAATACGAAAGACTCGCTATCACTTCAAGTTGATCTAAATTGGGTTTTGAAGTGATCAAAAGATTGGCAGATGCAATTTAATGCTAATAAATGTAAAGTTTTGAGGCTAGGTAATGATGATAGTTACAAGATACGAGCTGGATGGTGTTGAGATTGAGGTTGGGCTGGGAAAGGGATCTGAGAGTTATGATTAGTAAGAATTTAAAACCAAAGGATCAATGCATGAATGTTCGTAATAAGGCAAATAGAACACTGGGATTTATTAATCGAAGCATTAGTAATAAGACACCCGGTGTTGTTCTTCAGCTATACAGTATCTTGCTCTAGTTAGGCCCCATTTAGATTATGCAGTTCAGTTTTGGTCGCTGTACTATAGAATGGATATATATTCACTTGATCGTGTCCAATGTAGGATGACAAAGTTAATTCCCCAAATTAGAAATCTTTCATATGAAGAAAGATTAACAAAGCTTAAATTGCATTCACTGGAAAGGCAAAGAGTTAGGGGTGACATGATAGAGATTTACAAGTGGATGAATGGACATAAGAAATTGGATATTAATAGGGTATTAAAAGTATCAACACAAGACAGAACACAAAACACTGGGTATAAATTGGATAAGTTTAGATTTAGGAAAGACTTCGGTAAATACTGGTTCGGTAACAGGGTTTTTGATTTGTGGAACCGATTACAGTACCACGAAACGTAGTGGAGGTGGGGTCCCTCAATTGTTTCAAGCGTGGGTTGGACATGTACATGAGTGGGATTGGGTGGTTATACAATGGGGCCTTGACTTACGATGCTAATCCGTTCCCAGAGACGGATCGTAAGTCGAAATATCATAAGTCGAAGCGAATTTTCCCATAAGAAATAAAGGGATTTGAATTAATCCGTTCCACACCCTCCAAAATATTAACATACAAATACATTTTATACTGAATACAATGTTTTTTCTAACTACAATACAGTACCTAAGTTTATCTGACCTTTATGGAGGGCTCTTGATGGCATATGGAAGATGGTGATGAGGGAGAGGAGGAGAGTTGTTACTGTTTGGAAGGGGAGTCCCCTTTCATTATCACATCAGGCAGAGATGCTTTCCCTGGGGTACTCTCACTCCTACGTTTTGCCTGAATACCACTAGGACCTGGTTGTGGTTCAGTGCTTGTTTGTCTCACTACAAATTTGTCAAGAGACATTTGTTTTTCCCTTCGTTTTAACATTTGTCTGTAATGATACATTACATTAGCACCCGTAATGTCCTTTTTCTTTTCTTTTTCTTGTCCTTTTTTCTTATGGTGGATATCGTTGACTGAGATTTGTTGTACTGCTTAGCCAGTCCAACAACCCGCACACCATCTTCATATTTACGAATGATCTCTTGTTTCCGCTCTGTGGTCATCCTTACATGGGATTTCGTATGTTGAGCCTTACAACTGACTTTCCTGGGACTCATGGCGTGATATATAATAATTACTTTAATGTTCAAAATGCAAAAAATCACCACAAAAGCGAAATTTCTTATAGGCGCGATCGTCACTAAGCGGGCAGCTATAGTAAACTGAGGCAGGTCGGCCGTGTGACCGGGAACCACGCACTCGGTCTACCCAAACGTGTACCAACAAATATCGTAAGTCGACGATACCATCGGATGTCGAGTCGCATTTTTCGATGAAATTTACATCGTAACTCAAAATTATCGTAAGTAGGAGCAATCGTAAGTCGAGGTGCCACTGTAAATAGGAGCTGCCTCTTATGGGCCACTAGGCCTTCTGCAGTTACCTTTGTTCTTATGTTCTTATGTTCATACCATGCACAGTGCTAATTATCACCACAATCCTGTTATAAAAATCCTGGTCATTTTTATCACAGCCAGAGGGTCTTCTGTAATACTGTACTATCATCGCTGAATAATAGTAGTTGCATATATATTTTGACATTTTTAGGCAATGCTGTGGTCACAAGCTGAACAGCAGTGCTGTTAGCTCATGCTGAGTGCACCAACCTTAGTTGCTCACTCAGTACTGAGGCTCTCACACCCGGGAATGTTACCCACGTTTTTTTTTTAAATGGTGTCTGTTTACTAGAGCCCTGAGGAAGCTGATGTGAACCCTGTGTAGCTGTGGGACATTTAAATCATGCACGGCACCCTCAATTGTATGTATATGATGTTTGCGGTTTGGTGACAGTTACTCAAATTGTATATACTGTATATACAATGTGCATGGTTTAAGGGTTAACTTTGCATCTGCAAACATTGACATGTACAAGCTGTCTGTACATGGATTTCCACAAAATCAGTTGATCAATTTTTTTGGTCTTATAGGTCTTGAGAGAGGTTAGTGTGCTCTTAATTTTGTGGCTTACCAACTTATATTCCATGTTTTGTGTTGCCTCAGACTGTACCGTGAACGACCAACTCTGGTTGACGCTAAGTTAAATGAAGTGCAAGTGGGAGAAGCTGCCGACCATTTTCAATTTCTACCCCATGTTTTGTGTTGCCTCAGACTGTATCGTGAACGAGTAACTCAGGTTGAAGCCAAGTTAGATGAAGTGCGAGTGGGAGAAGCTACCGAGTACCTCATGCCATTGGAGGAACTTCAGGAGGCCATGCGTATCAGGCTGGAAGTGGCTTGTATCCTTCGACAGTTGCGGCTCCAAAACATCACTAATAAACATGAAGCAGAAGTTCTTGCCTCTAAACAAAACTTTGAGGTTAGTACTGCTGCTGAGGGTATTATAATTATTTATGAATTAATAAACGGTATCCACTCGACTTAACAGCCTATATGGGGTTGTACCCAGGTCATTATTTCCGGGGCTATGGTATTTCCGAAGTTGTTGAAGTGTCGGTAATACTTCAAGTAACATTCAGGTAAGATATATTTTATACAGTATAACTAAAATGAAATAAAGTTAATTGTGTAATTGCATTCCTAGATAGTTCGTGTTAGTGCCCATTCTATCACAAGAACTAACTAGGAATGAACTGACTGACTGACTGACTGACTCACTCACTCACTCACTCACTCACTCACTCACTCACTCACTCACTCACTCACTCACTCACTCACTCACTCACTCACCGACTCATTGACTGACTCATTGACTGACTCATTGACTGACTCACTCATTGGTTGAATGACTCACTCATTGGCTGACTGACTCACTCATTGGCTGACTGACTCACTCATTGGCTGACTGACTCACTCATTGACTGACTGACTCATTGGCTGACTGAATGACTTACTCGCTGACACATGACTGACTGACATTGTCTCTGTTTCTGTCTTTCTCACTGACTTTCACTTTCTCACTGACTCTCTCACTGACTCACTGACTCTCACTGACTCTCTCACTGACTCACTGACTCTCTCACTGACTCTCTCACTGACTCACTGACTCTCTCACTGACTCACTGACTCTCTCACTGACTCTCTCTCTCTCTCTCTCTCTCTGTAAATTCTTAATAATTCTTAATAGAAGAACAAGAAAGTGATAATGTGTTATCGACAGAATGAGAAAGTGATGTTGTGGGATACAATTGAAGGTGAACTGGAAGATAAGATTCGTCGTCTTGAGGAAGATCGCAACAATGTTGATGTCACTAGTCAAGTGTGGGCAGAACAAAATCTACATAGAAAGAGACGAAGACATAGACAGGTATTTGACTTTAATTCTAATAATTATGTGTGTGTGTAATCACGTATTTTGACTGAGTGCACTTGAGTACAAATGTTTGTGGAATTACTGTATGTAGATGGTTACAGGATGAAAACTTTGCATGTATTTGCCTCAAAGACTTGCATTGATTTCAGGTTTGTGTTGATTTAATTAAATTAATATAACAAATAATTGTATTTGTGGACATTTAACAGATTGTGTGTTTATTTCTGTGGGGAGCCATGTCGGCTCCCTGAAGCTATCAGACTGATATATGCTACATTAGTTTGGGGCATCAGTCACATGGAGTTCTTACCTACCAGGAACCATGAGCCAGAAACTGGCTTCCTCAGATAGGCATAGAGAGCAATGGCCTATGAAAACTCCACTCTCTGAGAGTATATCCATGTCTGCCATCGACTGGGGAAGGCACCCAGGAAGGTGAGTGTCCCAAAACAAACCCCAACTGGTAGTACATTGCAACCCAAGACCGAACAGAGTTTAAGAACCCCCACCCCCAAAATAAAAATGCAACAAGCAAAACGTCATCAAACCGCTCACTCGAGCCAGCTGCTCGGCCCCAGTTCGTCGACTGAAGCCAACTGGGGCTGACATTACTTCTGGCCTCATTCTCCTGTCAGGATTTTGCTCTTGCGTTGTGCCTACTGTGTGGTGGTGTAGTGGCCAGGAGAAAGCTGTACTTCAGGCTGTATGCTCTTAGGGTTCTCTTCCCTAGGCACCCTGTAAGTACTTCCCTTGGGTCTCAGGGTTTATCTTTCCTGGGGCTTTCGGGTTCTCACTCCCGTAGGGGTTGCTGTCACTTGACATTGACCTCGCCCCTGGGGGCGGCAGGAGTCTTGGGGCTTTCGTTTAGCCCTAGGTAGGGAGTGTTTGTTACTGGGTCGGGGCGCACGGTGCTTGCGCAGCTCGCATACCTAATGGCGGCCGTGTGTGTGTCTGATGCCCTGTTGTTGTGGTGTGCTTTTTGGGGTTTATTGTTTTCATTTGTTTTTATGATCTTTTTTTTGCTTAGTAGAGGTTTGCCTGGCTTCTGTGGGGAAAATAACTCTTGGATTTGTATTTAAATGATGTTTTTTCCATTATAATTCCAGGGGGGCCGAACATGGGTCGAAGTCCAATATTTAGAACAGACGAACACCGATACTCCTCCTCAGAATTATTAGAATAATTTGATGTTAGTAGTTAGCAATCACACATTTGTGCGTCAGTTCGTACAGGACGGATGTCTCGTACTAGAGTTGCAGGAGTTGGAAGTCTTAGGCGATTTCATTTCCTTGTTAACTCTTGGGAGGCTAAATTTCTAGCCTAATTACATTTTATTTAACCCAGAGGACTGAATGTGAACAACTACTACAGTCAAGTATGATTCTGGGATTGTGGTCTGATCACTGACATTGCAGGTAGTTGTATTAACTTGAAGCTTGTTCAGGTAACTGATCACTGATATATATAAACACTGAGACCCATGGAATACTGTACATCCTGATTAAATAATAAATGTATCAGAATCAGTTGTTGGATTTAAATAGTCAGTCAAGCTCTCTTGTGCTTATTTGCTGGAGTTTATTTGGCTGCCATATTGGGTTTAATTTTGTTAGTTGATTCAGAGGATTGAATAGTCATTCATTAATGTCAAGTATGATTCTGAGACTGCAGTGGGTTCAGTGACATTGGTAGCAGTGACTTGTAGCTGTTTTAGGCTACTGTTCACTGATTTGCCACTGAGGCCTCATAAACCTCATGAACTTCAGCTTTAAATGATATCAAGATCAACCTCAGACGTTATAGTCAGCTGTATTCTCCTTAGTATAATGCTACTGGAGTTGTATAATAGCTGACAAATTTAGATTTTTATTGGTATTATTTTTCTGTAGCCATAGGTCTCCTCAGGCTTAATAATGAGCCTGTGAGTAATTTGCCTGCTACAGAATTTAACATGTTTATGCCTTGATATTTAGTAGGGCTAGTGATGAATTGGTGGTAGTAGTCTGCACCTACAAGGATTCCGATGTCGGTGAGGTGATCAGACTTAATAATTTTATCTGCCAATTTTATTCCTCTATTTCTCAGGAATTTGGCAGTAGCTACCAGACCTTGTACATGTAGGTCTATTGGAATTGTGTCCACCACAGTGGCTTGTACTTGACAGACTTAGCTGCCAAATCGCACCGATGGCTGTACCACCTGGTAGACTTGAGGTCCTGTATCAGCTAAGAATCCCGAAATTTTCAATGTCATCTGTTTTACAGACTTTAATTGTAGATCATTTGCCACCCTTTTAGTGACAAATGTTCTTTGGGACCCTTGGTCAAACAACCCATGGCCATGGACCCTGGCCCTCTTATTCTGGATGGTAATTTGGGCAGTAGGCAAAATCACATTACTTTTGGACTCTGTCGATAGGACACTGACTTTCTGTCGCATCTTGCAGTACTGTACTGTGGTGGAAATGTTATCTTCCCCCTTGGGTTTGGAATACGTTAATTTCGTATGTTTGTACAGTGCTGCATGGTGCTTAACTCTTCTACACCTGTTGCAGGTGTATAGTTGGGTCTCACAACGGTCGAAGTTGATTGATTTGAGACACCTTGGGCATTTCCTTTATTTCTCGAGTCGCTCAATACGAACGTGTCTTTCTGGATAATTGGTGCAACGGTATGTTGAATGTTTCTGTTTGCAGAACAAACATGTCCCCCAGCCTACTGTACGCTTGGAAGTTACCTATTTGGGTGAACTAGTAATAGTACGCTTAGAGGATTCCGCTGCACAAGTGCCCTCACTGCCAGATTTTCTCCACCTTGGTGTGGAAGTAATTAGTTGATGTTTATTTGGGGTATTTGTTTTACGCTTTAATTTACTATTATTTACTATTTCTGAAGGCTCACAAGAGGCTTTAACCTCATTTGCATGTTGTTTGTCTATGACAGAAAGGAAACCTTCAGTGATGTCCTATACTGTGAGGATGGGTTTATTGTAATGTGTGTATAATCCGCCT
>WNGS01000337.1:5431684-5443365 GCA_020271785.1 Procambarus virginalis | reverse complement strand
GGTGGCCGCCGTGGGGGGTACCGACTCTCCCCTAGTCAACAATAACATACAATCTCAGCTGGGCGCAGCGCCGTCTCCGACACGGGCCATGAAACTGTTATGTAGCCATATGGACCAACTTAAACGAGCAGCTGCCCCTTGTTCTGACTTCAAGCGCCTTGCTGATAACCCTTGGCTCAAGTTATTAACTCAAGTACATGAAGATCAAATGTCGGTAATCAAAGAGCAGTCGGCCTTAATAATGAACCTGCAAGGTTCATTATTATCTTTGCAGAACGAAGCTGGAGCCTTACTCAAGAACAACCAAGATCTATCTACCAAAGTCGTCCACCTCGAGCAAGAATTAAACCTTCTCAAGAACACAGTCACTAACTTTAATCCAGATGAAACCACTAGAAAACAGGAAGAAATATTACAAAAGTTTGAGAACCATCTGAACAACCTACAACACCAACACACTGTTACCCAAGACAAAACAGACCAATATAAACTACTTGAGTCTGTAATTATCTCTTCACATGATTTTCCCCAAGAAACTGATGGAGAAGACTGTGCTGCCATTGTGATCAAGATATTGCAGGATAAGTTAAGTTATTCAATCCAAAAAAGTCACATCAAATCAGCTTATAGAGTGGGTACCGAATCATCTGGTACAAATAACCGTAGGATAAGAATTAAATTAGATAGCTGCTCCCGCAGGTCTGATCTTATCACATCTGCAGTCGCTAGTAAATCCTCTGTTTATGTAAATGAATGTCTGACCAGGTTCAGGCAAAATCTCTTTTAAGCTGCGTGGTTTCTGCAAAAATTCCCCTATAATTAAACACTGTTTTGTGCGAGATGGTAAAATTATAGCTAGGAGGACTGACATTGGAAAAACCTATTCAATAACCACCGAAGCTCACCTTAATTCTTTCCTTAGTGACTGTGGGATATCTGCTGCATAGCCAGAACTCAAATTATAATCTCATTTAACTACAATTGTGTACTTTAGCTCTGCCTTTCCTTTCAAAAGGTTTTAACCTTAGTTAAAAAAAAAAAAATTGTCATCTTTATTATTGTCTTCTTTCATTTTACTGCCATGTTCCATAGTGCACTGGCTTTGCCTGTGTCCTCTAGTATTAACTTCATTATCCAGTGTTCCTGAGTGTATCTCTATTTATACTACCTCATTTTGTTTTAATGTAACTTTAGTATTAAACTATAGTGTACTTGTAATAGTATAGTAAGCAAGCTTTTCATTTTATAGATTTTATAATTGCTTTATGACTTTTTTTGGTCATCTATTGTTATTAATTATTCTACTTCATTTTTTACATTCCTAGTTCCCATTAAGTTTATTACTTAAATTACCATTAAGTTTATATTACTTGAGATTTTTTTTTCTACTTTTCTTTATTTTCTATTTTTGTTTTTTTGGCACTCTTGCCTTTTTTTCCTGCAACCAGCCTTTTTATGCAGACAAGTATAGACCCAGAACTAAACCTCTTATCCACTATCTATGACAATCATCACTTTAATGATCAAAATTGCAGATATTTTACAGCACATGATGTCAACAATGTATTAACAAATAATCACAATATCTCTGTAATCAACTTGAACGTTAGATCCCTAGGTAAACACTTCGATGATGTTAGTGCCTTGATTGAAACTATTGACAACAAATTCTCTTTTATTATACTTACTGAAACGTGGTTGAAAGAGGATACTACTCAACTCTTTAACATGCCTAACTACTCAGCAATTCACAACTGTCGTCAAATTCAGAGAGGTGGTGGTACTGCTCTTTACTACCACCAAGAACTAACATGCTTAAATATAATTAGAACTAGAGACAGCTGTGGGGAGTATATCTTCGCCAGTTTCAGAGTCAAGGGTGCCGAGTCTGTCCTGTCTGTGGGTGCAGTCTATAGAATTCCTAACACTGATGTATCCGAATTCAATTCAAACCTTAGAAATCTAATACTCGATAACAGACTGAACAAAAACCATCTAATTATCGCAGGGGACTTTAATATTGACCTCTGCGAGCCTGAACACCCTACTGCTGTTAGCTTCCTCAACTGTATGAATTCCTGCTTCCTCATACCCTTAATTACTAGACCTACTAGAATCACTGATAGTACGGCCACGACTCTTGATCACATTTGGACCAACATAACCTCTCCGCTTACTTCAGTATAATCACCGATAGCACTACAGACCATACCCCACATTTCTCTCAACTACATTATCAAACCACCTCTTGAGTCAAGGGAATTAAGCTTTAGGCTGCACAATGAAACTGCTATAGACATTTTATAACTGCTGCTGATAATGTCAACTGGGAACCGAGTTAGTAACATAGGGACATCAACCTAGCAGTGCAATCTTTTCTTCAAAAGACTCTTAACCTTTATAACACCCACTGTCCTAGGCTTTCAAAACAAGTCACAACCAAAAGGCTTAACAATCCTTGGCTTACAAGGGATATTCTTAAATCCATTACAAAAAACATGACCTTGAGAAGAAGTATAGGTTAGGAACCGTCTCCAAAGAATTTTCAAAGAATTACTCGTTATTGCTATCTAAAATAATTAGACGAGCCAAACTAAATTCTACGAAGAGATAATTTTGTACCCAAATAAAGAGCAACATTAAAAAAACTTGGAGCACAATCTCCACAAATATGGGATCAAAGAAGATTTTAATAATAACCAACACTCCTGTCCAGTAACGATGGTCAGCTTTCAGCCTCTGATTCTGCTATTGAGTTTAATAGGTTCTTCTCTTCTATTGGGTCATCCCTTGCAAATGATATTCCAACTTCAGTACTGATGTTAAGGACTATCTTACAGGTAACTATCCACAGTCTCTGTACCTAAAGCCTACTAATTCCACTGACGTCAATGAGATAATCCTTTCCCTTAAAACCAAGTCTAGTGCCCTTGATGAGATACCAACTTTAATTTACAAAAAAGCCTCCAGATCTTTAGCCCCTGCTATTGCATTGCTCTTCAACAAGTCACTTGAACTCCAAACCTTTCCAGATATTCTAAAGAAAGCGAGAGTAACCCTGTCCACAAATGTGGTGATCTCACAGATGTTAACAACTACAGACCTATATCAATCCTGCCTAACTTGTCAAAAATATTTGAAAAACTAATCTACAAGCAGCTTTACTCTTATAGCCAAACACAATATACTTAGCTCTTGTCAATATGGCTTCAGACCTAAAAAAAAGCACTAACGATGCACTTATTAGTATGATTAACTTGATTCATGCAGCTCTTGATAAAATGAGTTCCCTGTTGGGTATTTGTGGACCTGCGTAAGGCTTTTGACACTGTAAACCACCAAAACCTTCTTTAAATTACATCATTATGGAGTCAGAGGACACTCCCTGCAATACCTCAAATCTTACCTTACTGACAGGCTCCAGTATGTTTCTGTGAATAATTCAATTTCTCCACCCTACCCATCAACATTGGTGTTCCTCAGGGCAGCATACTTGGCCCTCTCCTCTTTCTCATCACATTAATGACCTTCCAAATGCCTCCCAACACCTCAAACCAATTCTATTTGCTGACGACACAACCTTCATTTACTCCAGTCCTGNAGTGGAATAAACTGGATGAACAAAACAGGAATGTGAAGCAGAAGATTTTCTAGAATTAATTGACGATTGCTTTCTTACGCAACACATTAAGGAACCAACACGGGAAAATAATATTTTAGATTTAGTGTTAACTAACAGGGAACACAATTAATGACATCGAAATAGGGAGTGAGCTAGGGAACAGTGATCACAAAGAAATCAGATTTGGCATAGAATGGAATAGACCTGTAGGAGAAAATTCTGTTAAAGTGCCAGATTTTCGAAAAGCTGATTTTAATAGCCTAAGAAATTTTTTGGGTCAAATTGATTGGAAAGTCTTGGGTATGGGGTGGGGGCCGGTCTTGGAGCGAGACATGAACCCAGCGATAGGTGATGTAAATGGGGATTTCGATGTAGATTCAATTTATAACGTATTTAAGAATATTCTAAACAAAGCACAGGAACGTAGTATACCACACAAATTGAATAGATCGATACTAATGACCCAAAGTGGATAACAAAGAATTTGAAGAACTTATAGGTAAAAAGAGAGCTTGGTACAAGAGGATTAAAATGGGGAGGTCACTTTAGAACAGGAATTCGTACAACTAGTTAGAAATGTTAAAAAAGAGATAAGGAAAGCAAAAAGAAACTATGAAGTTCGTATAGCAGGGCAAGCAAAGACAAATCCTAAAGGGTTTTTTCAGTTATATCGAACTAAGACTAGGGAAAGGATAGGTCCATTAAAAACTGAGACAGGTCAAATAACAGATAGTGATGAAGAGATGAGTAGTATTTTTAATAAATATTTGTATCTGTATTTACTAAAGAGGAACTTAACAATATGCCTTCAGCCCAACAAGTCTATGTGGGTGGGGACGAGGACAGGTTGACGAGTTTAGCAGTTACCAGGGAGGATGTTCTTAAACAAATAGTAAAACTCAAACCAAACAAATCCCCAGGGCCGGATGAAGTGTTTGCCAGAGTGCTGAAAGAATGCAAAGAGGAGCTTTGTGACCCACTGTCAATCATATTTAATAAATCAATAGAGTCAGGCAGAGTGCCAGAGTTTTGGAAAGTTGCTAATGTGATACCAGTTTTTAAGAAAGGAGATAGATCACTTGCGTCTAACTATCGACCAATTAGCCTAACGTCTATTGTGGAAAGTTACTCGAATCTATAATAGCAAATAAAATTCGTCTTCATCTTGAAAAACATAAATTAATAATTGAGTCGCAACATGGTTTTATAAATGGCCGTTCATGTTTAACAAATTTGTTATCTTTTATTCTAGCATAGTTGAGGCAGTTGATAGTGGTAAGGATTGTGATGTTGTGTACCTTGACTTTAGCAAAGCTTTCGATACAGTGCCACATGAAAGACTGATTAAAAAGATAGAGGCTCATGGTATTGGGGGTGCTATATTAAGCTGGATTAGGGCATGGCTATACCAAAGGAAACAGAGAGTTAGTATAAATGGAGTCAAGTCAGAGTGGGAAAATGTTGTAAGTGGAGTGCCTCAAGGCTCTGTCTTGGGACCTCTGTTGTTTATAATATATATAAATGATTTAGATTCAGGTTTGAGTAGCAACATTTGCAAATTTGCCGATGATACGAAAATCGGTAGGGAAATTAATTCGGAGGAGGACTCACTATCACTTCAAGTTGATCTAGATAGGGTTTTGAAATGGTCAAAGGACTGGCAGATGCAGTTTAATGCTGATAAATGTAAAGTTCTGAGGCTAGGTAATGATGATAGAGTTACAAGATACGAGCTAGATGGTGTTGAGATTGCGAAGTCGGATTGCGAAAGGGATCTGGGAGTTATAATTAGTAAGAATTTAAAACAAAAGGATCAATGCATAAATGTTCGTAATAAGGCAAATAGGACACTCGGATTTATTAATCGCAGCGTAAGTAACAAGACACCTGGTGTGGTTCTCAAGCTATATCTTGCTCTGGTTAGGCCCCATTTAGATTATGCAGTTCAGTTTTGGTCGCCATATTATAGAATGGATATAATTCACTTGAACGTGTCCAGCGTAGGATGACTAAGTTAATTCCCAAATTAGAAATCTTTCATATGAAGAAAGATTAACAAAGCTTAATTTGCATTCACTGGAAAGGCGAAGAGTTAGGGGTGACATGATAGAGGTTTACAAGTGGATGAATGGACATAACAAAGGGGATATTAATAGGGTATTGAAAGTATCAACACAGGACAGAACGCGAAACAATGGGTATAAATTGGATAAGTTTAGATTTAGGAAAGACTTGGGTAAATACTGGTTCAGTAACAGGGTTGTTGATTTGTGGAACCAATTGCCGCGTAACATTGTGGAGGTGGGGTCCCTCGATTGTTTCAAGCATGGGTTGGACATGTATATGAGTGGGATTGGGTGGTTATAAATAGGAGCTGCCTCGTATGGGCCAATAGGCCTTCTGCAGTGCCTTTGTTCTTATGTTCTTATGTTCTTATGTTCTTATGTATCATGTGTTGTTTATGTATCCATGTGTGGTGTTGATGTATCCATGTGTTGTGTTGATGTATCCATGTGTGGTGTTGATGTATTTGTATGTGGTGTTTATGTATCCATGTGTGGTGGTGATGTATCCATGTGTGGTGTTGATGTATCCATGTGTGGTGTTGATGTATTCGTATGTGGTGTTTATGTAGCCATGTGTGGTGCTTTGCAAATATACTCCTTTTCGGGCCCTAAGCCTCTGCTGGCCCACTAAGCGTTACTCATTTCTGTCTTACTTAGGCGTGGATGAGTATTTATCACTATATTGGCTTGAGTAGGTTAAGTCCAGTGTGTTTAACAACGTCTTGTGCGCTGTTGAATCTCAGTGGAAATCTTATTTGGTCTGTAAGTCTGCAATGTGTTAGATAATGTTCCATTGATCTGTCGAGCATTTCTCCCTAATGCTCACATTTCCTCTCTTCTTCCAGTATCTGTAAACCTATTTCCCATGCACAGTGGAATCCAACCCTGATGAAGTGTAATTGCACTTGTCTTCTTCTATTGTACCCATTCATTTATGACTAGTTCAAAGTTAGTTGAATTATTGTACCAACCTGAAGGTCCTGATGTTGTAGCTGCTTCATCATGGTCTCTACACATATTCTGCGTTGCTCTATTTCTATTTATTTTCTTAATCTGTCTAGACTCTGTGGCCCGTACATGTCTTCATTCCTCATCTTAGCTGGAAGTTATGTACTTTCCTCTGCCATGTCATCCCTGGTATTCCTACGTGGTTTGTAGCCCAATTGATAAGTATTTTACGATCTTGAGGTTTGAGTGTTTACATTAATGTTATAAGATAAGTGATGAGGTGGATGTTGTCAAGTACGTGTTCTTGTTGTAGAGCTTAATTTTCAATTCTGTAATCTGTACATATGATAACGTGTCGTCGCTGTTCAGCAAGAGCAAGTCCCAAAGCCTTTGAATGGCTACCATGCATCTGTCAAGTTGGGCACCCATTGTGTCTCCAAGTATATAATGTCTTGCCTTAACTGCAGCTCCAGATTCTTCTCTGTTGATGTGACGGGGGTGTGCCTTTTTCCGTCTGTGAAATGTGTTGACGCATCACACATACCACACACTGATGCACTGGCATCACCATGTATAGATACGTCACAACACCACACATGGAAACATCAACACCACTCATGGATACATCAACACAGTAAACCAGCAAGGCCAAGTGTCAGAGTGGCGGTAGTAGAGTATGGTACTCCACAAGGGCGAGTTATCAACCGTAGTCATCTTAACATCCTCATGGAAAATCTTGTTACCATGACATTTCCAGGAGTTCAATTGTTAACCTATGGTGATGATTTAGCATTAGTCTTCGCAGGTCCTTCGCTTTGAGTAGAGCACAGAGGGCACTAGGTACAGTTATATCTGGATGCAGTAACCAAGGCTAAAAATACAGACACAGAAATGTAAGGCAATGAGACTAGGCGGCACCACTCCAGACAGGCACCTACGCATTCAAGACATTAACCTTCAGTGGCTTACACAATATTAATATCTCGGAGTGTGATAGATCCGAACATTTCATTCAACACGCATATTCAATATCTGAAGAAGAAGCAAAATCACGACTGAATATAATGAGAGGAATCACAGGGCCCCGTCTAGGAGCGGGACACAAAGTGTAAGAATGTTTTACATACATGCTGTTCGTTCCCTTGTTGATTATGCAGCGCCTGCCTTACTCTTTCTCCTGGCCAGTGGGCAAAGGTTGAGGTTATTCAAAACGATGCAGTGCGAGTCATAACGGGGGCTCCCAGATGGACTAAAATACTACCTTAACACTATAAACCAAATTAACGTGAGTTGAGACAAGGATGAAGGGGTTTGGTGCATGCCAGCCGGCCAATATTTTGTCTGACCAACAACAAATTCACTTAAATATATAATTACCTTACCTTAAATATATAATAAAAAACACTAACTCGGGACAGAAAGGACCTTCTATAACAACAAGTGTACCAATACATACCGTCAATACATTCCAGATCACAAATACAATAACTGAGAAAGGTGTCTACGAATAAAAGATTTCGTTTTGCAAACCACTTTGGAGTCGTTGCCAGCAGACTTAAGATTACGACGCTCTTTAAGGAATAATTAATCAGACTACACCGTCTGATTAATCAGACCCCTTCTACTACGCATTATTGCACTCGTGAATATAGAAGCAACGTGGAGTCTGTATCTTAGAGCAACGCAGAATATTGCAGAGACCATGATGAAGCAGCTACAACATCAGGACCTTCAGGTTGGTACAATAATTCAACTAACTTTGAACTAGTCATAAATGAATGGGTACAATATAGAAGACAAGTGCAATTACACTTCATCAGGTTGGATTCCATTGTGCATGGGAAATAGTTTACAGATACTGGAAGAGAGAGGAATGTGAGCATTAGGGAAATGCTCGACAGATCACTGGAACATTATCTAACACATTGCAGACTTACAGACCAAAAAGATTTCCACTGAGATTCAAGAACACACAAGATGTTGTTAAACACACTGAACTTAACCTTACTCAAGCCAATATAGTAATAAATACTCATCCACCGCCTAAGTAAGACAGAAATGAGTAACGCTTAGTGGGGCCAGCCAGAGGCTTAGGGCCCGAACAGGAATATATTTGCAAAAATTATCCATTTGTGGTTTTGATGTATTCATGAGTGGTGATGTATCCATATGTGATGTTGATGTATCCATATGTGGTGTTGATGTATCCATATGTGGTGTTAAAGGTATCCCTGTGTGGTATTAATGTATTTATGCGTGGTGTTGATGTATGCATGAATGGTGTTGATATATTCATGTGTGGCGTTGATGTACCCATGTGTGTTGCTGATCTATTCATATGTGATATTGATGTATCCATGTGTGTTGTTGATCTTTTCATATGTGATATTGATGTATCCATGTGTGTTGTTGATCTTTTCATATGTGGTGTTGATGTATCCATGTGTGGTGTTAATGATATGGAAGTAGTTTGAAACAACAAACTGGGTAAAACAAAGCACTTTGTTTTACATAGTGCATATTGAGGAATGGCAGAGAGGGGGGGGCGTGCATAGGGGGTGGGGGATGGCAGCAAGGGAGGGGGGGGGGAGGCGTGCATAGGGGGTGGGGGATGGCAGCAAGGGAGGGGGGGGGGAGGCGTGCATAGGGGGTGGGGGGATGGCAGCAAGGGAGGGGGGGGGGAGGCGAACAGTGACCTACTCCCACCTCCCTAGAATGGTGTCGCCAACATCCGCCTGCTCTCTCAAGCGCTCTCGCCTCGCCTCACTTCTCACATCCAGTATACCGTAATGATAACATTTATAATATTAATAATATTAATAATAATATCCTAATATTAATAAGTAACGGTAATGTCGTCTCACAAACATAATAACATAGGATAAAAACCCACAATTATGTATTTGTGAAATCTATGTTAATGTTTGTAGACCTCCCAAGATCCAACCCCCCTTATCCTTCTTGACCTGGTGACCTGGTCACCAATATTCCCGCCTGGCGATGTATGTTGTTGTTGTTTAAGATTCGCTACTTGGAACAATAAGTTCCAAGTAGCACGGGCTATGGTGAGCCCGTTGTGGACTTACCTGGCACAGGAGCGGAGCTGTAACTGTGCCGCTGGTGATGTACCCGCGGGGATGTCGTGTATGGAGTTATGGTCAGGTGTCCTTTCTGTCATCCTCATATTCTGAGAACTTTTGCCCGAAACTCTTTGCGTGACATATCATTACACACTACACTACACTACACTACACTACACTACACTACACTACACTACACTACACTACACTACACTACACGACACTACACTACACTATACATTACGAAGAGTTACACATTCGTCAGTATGTGTAACTTTTGTCCCTACAATTGTGCATTACTTTCATGTTTTTCTACACACATTCTTGTGAATAAAAATTATAGTTATTATGATTATGATAACTGGAGTTGTTATTAATGGAGGTGTTCATCTGGATGTTATCCCTCGTAACTCAGGGGATACCCCTGTACCACATGGTACCCCTGTACCACATGGTACCCCTGTACCACATGGTACCCCTGTACCACATGGTACCCCTGTACCACATGGTACCCCTGTACCACATGGTACCCCTGTACCACATGGTACCCCTGTACCACATGGTACCCCTGTACCACATGGTACCCCTGTACCACATGGTACCCCTGTACCACATGGTACCCCTGTACCACATGGTACCCCTGTACCACATGGTACCCCTGTACCACATGGTACCCCTGTACCACATGGTACCCCTGTACCACATGGTACCCCTGTACCACATGGTACCCCTGTACCACATGGTACCCCTGTACCACATGGTACCCCTGTACCACATGGTACCCCTGTACCACATGGTACCCCTGTACCACATGGTACCCCTGTACCACATGGTACCCCATGTACCATATGGTATAAGTTATACAAACTGGGATTCCACTGAATACACAGGTTGTGTAAGTATGGATTCAGTGGCATCAGATACAGAAAGAAAATCACAATAACGCGATACACATCGATGAGAAAATCAATTGGAGCAGAAAGGTGACTCAGGGTCGAGGCGCTCTCGGTGCTTCAATTGATTTTCACGTTAGTGTGATTATTTTGACTCATATTAATAATATTCACCTTCATTAATAATAATAATGATAATGCTAATATATTTATAACTATATAAATGATCATGTTATAGATGTCACTCAGTAGGTAGAGTATTTGTATGATATGTAGACCTCCTGTTGTCCTCATTCTCTTCCTGTTTCATCCTCCTGTCTTTCTCCAACTCCCTGTTGATCGCTATCATTCTGCTTTCTATTTGTCTTTCTCTATTTCCAGTCATAATACCATACCATAGTGCAATCCCCCCAGTACCATCCCCTAGTACCATCCTCCAGTATCATCCCCCAGTACCATCCCTAGTACCATCCCCAGCATCATCGCCAGTATCATCCCCCAGTACCATCCCTAGTACCATCCCCAGCATCATCGCCAGTATCATCCCCCAGTACCATCCCCCTAGTACATCCCTACTGCCATCATATTGCCACCATCATTGCCAACACCATCATGCCATCACCATATCCACCACCACTGGCACCACCACCACTGGCACCACCACCAGCCACCACCACTGGCACCACCACCACTGGCACCACCACCAGCCACCACCACTGGCACCACCACCACTGGCACCACCACCAGCCACCACCACTGGCACCACCACCACTGGCACACCACCAGCCACCACCACTGGCACCACCACAGCCACCACCACTGGCAACACCACCACTGGCACCACCACCAGCCACCACCACTGGCACCACCACCACTGGCACCACCACCAGCCACCACCACTGGCAACACCACCACTGGCACCACCACCAGCCACCACCACTGGCACCACCACCACTGGCACCACCACCAGCCACCACCACTGGCACCACCACCAGCCACCACCACTGGCACCACCACCAGCCACCACCACTGGCACCACCACCAGCCACCACCACTGGCACCACCACCAGCC
>WNGS01000337.1:5409951-5421524 GCA_020271785.1 Procambarus virginalis | reverse complement strand
CGCCTATCTTAGATTATTATATGAAGAGTTAGAGTTAAGAGTGTCATGTGGTACTAAACTCCTCATTTTGCTGCATGGTAGTCACATATGGACATGTTATCAGCAGCCGGCACTGTCAGGGTATCCTAAATAACACGAGTGTGTCTAAGGTATTGCAAGGCTCCAGGTACCTCATACCGGAAGGTTTGCAAGTCTAATGAGCGGACAATCTATAATGTGACGTTAAAGACTGTGATCCAGGTCCAGCTCTTGAGTGTTCACACCTGGAGTGTTCAGGATTCAGGAGACTCGTCACTTGCAGCCACTTGTCACAGGTAACGGTAGCCCAGCCTCAGTCTGACACTTACTGTCACGCTGTCTGGTAAATGTGTCGTTTTGTTCTGCCAATATATATGTGTCAGAACTAACCAGATCATATTTTCTTATTACTATTGCTTTCCGGCTTTTGAATTCCAGTGATTTCTCTCATGTTAGACCTGAATTTTTAAATCAATATAGTTTTGATAAAAGATTGGAGTAGTTAGATCTATTTCAATTTTGGTACATGCTAATTATCTGTTGGCATAAAGTTTATTTGTGTGAGATGGTATTAAACAACAAAGATTCCAAATCTTTCAGTCTGAGCAGGAAGCAGATTATTGATGACTGTTATTTTACTCGCCTAATTATACTCACCTAATCGTGCTTACGGGGCTGAGCTTCCGGTCTATGGTCCCACCTCTCAGCTGTCACTCAACTGGTGTACAGGTTCCTGAGCCTACTGGGCTCTATCATATCCATACTTGAAGCTGTGTATGGAGTCTACCTTCACCACATCGCTTCCTAATGCATTCCATTTATTAACAACTCTAACACTAACAATTCTTTCTAATGCCTCTCTGACTCATTTGGGTATTCAGTTTCCGCCTGTGTTGCTTTGAGCTATTACCACCTGTGTTAAATTATCTTATCTACCCTGTCAATTCCATTCCTCCTGAAATTTTGTATATGGTAATCATGTCTTCCCACTTTTCTGTCTTCCTGCCACGTGAGGTTCAGCTCACGGAGCCTTTTCTCGTAGTTCTGGAACTAGTCTAGTGGCATGCCTTCGAACCTTCTCCAACTTCGTCATGTGATTGGCAAGGTATGTTGGAGCCGCATACTCCAGGATCGATCTGATATATGTGGTATACAAGGTTCTAAAGGATTCTTTACACAAATTTCTAAAGGCAGTTCTCATGTTAGAAAGCCTCGCATACAACGCCGATGATATTCTTTTCATGTGGGATTCAGGAGACAGCTTCGGTGTAATATCAACTCCTAGATCCTCCTCTCTGTTCGTTTAATGGAGTAATTATGAGGCTCTTGCAGTCTATCGTAGAATCAAGCCCCTCTACAACGAGCCTCCCATATTTTTTTAATTATCTATTTATATACAAGAGTTCTTACATTCTTGTACAGCCACTAGCACGCTTAACGTTTCGGGCAGGTCCTTAATCCTAATTTTCCACGGAATACGACCCGCCAAATCCTTTAAGAACCAGGTACACATTCACTGCTGGGTGAACAGAGGCTACAGTTAAAGACTGGCGCCCGGTCAATCCTCCCCCCAGCCAGGATACGAACCCAGGCCAACCGACGTAGCATCACCAAATATACAGACAAATAAAATATTTAAAACAAAACATTCTTAATATTAATCAAACCAAAGTTGAAATATGCAGCAGGTAAGGCGACCATCCTGAGGGAACATGTCAACATGTCAGAGTACGGAGACATGACACCAAACATGTCAGCGTGCAGTGACATGACACTAAGCAGGTACAAGAACAGGAACAAATTAGCTATACAGAAATGTTAAGGGTATAGAAGATAGTGCTGCACGCCTGCGGTGCTCACCTGGTCCTACACTGTTGGCTGATAACAGCTCTCTACCACCTGCCCCTCACCACCTGTGCTGTACCACTCGCCCCCCACCACCTGTGTTGCACCACCCGCCCCCCCCCCCACCACCTGCGCTGTATGTAAACAATGTGGTAGGTGACGTCACGCTGCCACGTGCTGTATGTAAACAGTGTATTAAGTGACGTCACGCCGCCACGTGCTGTATGTAAACAGTGTGGTAGGTGACGTCACGCCGCCACGTGCTGTATGTAAACAGTGTGGTAGGTGACGTCACGCCGCCACGTGCTGTATGTAAACAGTGTGGTAGGTGACGTCACGCCGCCACGTGCTGTATGTAAACAGTGTGGTAGGTGACGTCACGCCGCCACGTGCTGTATGTAAACAGTGTGGTAGGTCGTCATGCCGCCACGTGCTGTATGTAAACAGTGTGGTAGGTGACGTCATGCCGCCACGTGCTGTATGTAACAGTGTGGTAGGTGACGTCACGCCGCCACGTGCTGTATGTAAACAGTGTGGTAGGTGACGTCACGCCGCCACGTGCTGTATGTAAACATGTGGTAGGTGACGTCACGCCGCCACGTGCTGTATGTAAACAGTGTGGTGGTCAGGTGACGCTGAGTGAATATAAAGTGAGGAACAGCAGCAGTGAATAAAGAAGTGTGGCAGTGGTTCACATGCCTAACCAGATGTGGGTCGGCAAAGACTTGTATAATGGAAGCCAGTGGTGCTTCACGGCAGTTCTTATATATAAAGCTAGCCAGTATTGGTTCACAGCGAGGTTGTATATTGGCTATCTATCTATCTATCTATCTATCTATTATCTATCTATCTATCTATCTATCTATCTATCTATCTATCTATCTATATATATATATATTATATATATATATATATATATATATATATACACCATACAGATGGAGTCACCATACAGCCATTGACGTATGGTAGACAGGTCGTGTGGGACTACACTTGTGCGTCTATACTGGCTGATACCTAGCTACCTCACAATACAGCTGGTTGATACCTGGTTGATGGGGTTCTGGGAGTTCTACTCCCCAAGCCCGGCCCGAGGCCAGGCTTGACTTGTGAGAGTTTGGTCCACTAGGCTGTTGCTTGGAGCGGCCCGCAGGCCCACATACCCACCACAGCCCGGCTGGTCCGGAACTCCTTGGAGGAATAAATCTAGTTTCCTCTTGAAGATGTCCACGGTTGTTCCGGCAATATTTCTTATGCTTGCTGGGAGGACGTTGAACAACCGCGGACCTCTGATGTTTATACAGTGTTCTCTGATTGTGCCTATGGCACCCCTGCTCTTCACTGGCTCTATTCTGCATTTTCTTCCATATCGTTCACTCCAGTACGTTGTTATTTTACTGTGTAGATTTGGGACCTGGCCCTCCAGTATGCTGAGGGAGGCGGGGCAGCCATCTTCAGGGAGACCCAGAAAAGTAACAAGTACAGGGACCTAGAACGTTGTTACAGGTTCATGCTGATAGGCTTTGAGACTCTGGGCACTGGGGTAAGTGTGCACTAAAGTTCCTAAAGGAAGTGGGTAAGGAACTGGTTAGGCAAACTAGAGACTCAAGAGTTTCCCGTTTCAGCGTCTCAGTGTGGCGATCCAGAGGGAAAACGACTGCTGCGTCCTCGGTTCCTGTCCGGAAGCGGAGGAGCTCCAAGAGATCCATAACCTTAAGCACTCATTGTGTTAACCAATGTACATCCTGTAACCTTTAAATATCTAATAGAGCACAACAAAACACAAAAGGAAGGGGGTGGTAGGTAGGTAGGTAACTGGTAGGAGAAAAGAACAATGAAACTGTATTGGAGGGAACCTATACATCCTTTCTGTTCCCCTCGAGGGCCCTAAAGTGTTAGTGGCCCTCAGGTAAATATATGCTCTCATATATTATTATATAATTATATATATCACTTGACAACAAAATCTGAATGAAACCGAATGAACAGAATATCTATATTATCAAAAAATCAAATCAAATCAAAGTTTATTCAGGTAATAGAACATACATACAAGATGAGTTACGAACATAATTTTAGATTTCTAGATAGAGCTTGTACATACAATGCCTAAAGCCTAGAGGATAGAGCTAGTACATACAATGCCTAAAGCCTAGAGGATAGAGCTATGCCTAAAGCCACCAATACACACCGCGTTTCGGGCAAGAATATCTCTGATCTGATATTCCCAAAAGGTCTCCAAAGTGGGGCCAAGTTCAAGTTCAAAGTAAAATATAAAGAGAGGAGGTTGACGGAGGGTGCGGGCGTGATGACTGGCGGCGCATGCGCACTGGAGCGTGATGTGGGTTGACGCACGTGGCTCGCTCAGCCACCACCAAGGGTTGGCACCCCTGCTGGTCACGGACCCAAGCGCGGGTGGCTGCCCTGATGAGATCCTTGGAGGGGGGACGGGGGAGAGACACAGGGGCCCCGGCGCGGGTCCCCCCTGGCGGGAGGCACACTGGTGCACAAGAACTGACCACCTGCTCTACAATGGACCAACTGGTAGACCGGTATTTGCACTCGGGTTATATTAGAGCCTCTTGGAGACACTGTCATATTCGACTGTTATAATGGGAGCAGACAGTGTATATATGGCAACAAACCCAGACACATCACTAGCTCACCAATGCGGCAACTTGCCTAGCTAAACACAATTTGGCGTTCAGTTTTTGAGCCCATTATGTTCTCTCGATAATCTTTTAAACAACGACTAACACGATGAATATCGGTGTCTCCTACCATTCACAGGATGAGTATGAGGGTCCACTACCACTCACAGGATGAGTATGAGGGACCACTACCACTCAAAGGATGAGTATGAGGGACCACTACCACTCAAAGGATGAGTATGAGGGACCACTACCACTCAAAGGATGAGTATGAGGGACCACTACCACTCAAAGGATGAATATGAGGGTCCACTACCACTCAAAGGATGAGTATGGGGTCCACTACCACTCAAAGGATGAATATGAGGGACCACTACCACTCAAAGGATGAATATGAGGGTCCACTACCACTCAAAGGATGAGTATGAGGGACCACTACCACTCAAAGGATGAGTATGAGGGTCCACTACCACTCAAAGGATGAATATGAGGGACCACTACGACTCAAAGGATGAATATGAGGGTCCACTACCACTCAAAGGATGAGTATGAGGGTCCACTACCACTCAAAGGATGAATATGAGGGACCACTACCACTCAAAGGATGAGTATGAGGACCACTACCACTCAAAGGATGAATATGAGGGACCACTACCACTCAAAGGATGAGTATGAGGGACCACTACCACTCAAAGGATGAGTATGAGGGTCCACTACCACTCAAAGGATGAATAGAGGACCACTACGACTCAAAGGATGAGTATGAGGGACCACTACCACTCAAAGGATGAGTATGAGGGTCCACTACCACTCAAAGGATGAGTATGAGGGTCCACTACCACTCAAAGGATGAGTATGGTTCACCCTTACAATTACATGTTGGGTACGTGCCCAACATGGTTGGGTAGTGATTACATAACTCAAAAGATAAGGTGTCACACGATATATACTGACACACATGATATCAACTGACACACGTGACATACTGTCTCACATGATATATATATATTGACGCTCATGATAGATAATGACAGGTGATATATATACTGATGCACATGCCACATGCTGACATACATGTTACAAACTAACACATGATACATAAGCCCGCACCTGTCTCCTACGTCCCTGGCCACATGTGTGCCCCCCCCCCCCCCGGTTGGCCCAGCGGGGAGCCGGTCGGCCGAGCGGACAGCACGCTGGACTTGTGATCCTCTGGTCCCGGGTCGATCCCGGGCGCCGGCGAGAAACAATGGGCAGTTTTTTTTCCCCCTATGCCCCTGTTACCTAGCAGTAAATAGGTACCTGGGTGTTAGTCAGCTGTCACGGGCTGCTTCCTGGGGGTGGAGGCCTGGTCGAAGACCGGGCCGCGGGGACACTAAAGCCCCGAAATCATCTCAAGATAACCCCCCTTTGCCCCATCTTTCACACTCCCTCCCCTCATCAATGTGATCGAAAATTTGTGCCTAGAATGAAAATCTTTATTAACTCATTTAGGTACATGTGCATGTGTGCAGCTGCCCTGGACTATATGAAGGGGAGCACAGAGTGTGTCAAAAAGCTAGCTACGTACAGGCTTTCCGAATTCACTATTTAAACTAAAGTCTATGGACTCAGGACTGAACATTTGACATGTAAACTTCGTGAATGAGGAGCAATGGGACTCTGCTCCCGTTTATGGGCGATGCCATTCCCAATAACATCGCTATTATTCCTGCAAAGTTTAATGAGGCTAGCCCCAAGCATCTGGCCTCTAACCGGGAATAGACATTCTCTTATAGATTGAAACTGAAGTGAAATTGAAATAAGTTTATTGAGATATAATACACACAATGGGATTCTGAGTGATAAACATTCAACATTCTGAATGATAAACATATACATACACACAGAAATCACAATAGCGTGATATATCAAATGAATAAATCCACAAGGGCTGTGATGAGGGTTCGAACTTACGTCCAGGATAATCCCAGACGCGCCTTAATCGACTGCGCCATGTTGTGGATGTCGTGGCGCAGTCGATTAAGGCGCGACTGGGTTCCTCCTGGACGTAAGTTCGAATCCTCATCACGGCCCTTGTAGATTTATTCATAAACATACATTTCTTCCTTTACACATGTGATTCAACAAAAGATCACAATCTTGGTGCAAAATTCTCATATCTCTCCTGAATATCATCAATCTTTCCGTCTTTCTATTTGTTCAGGAGCAGTCCTTAATGCAACTGTTGGACTGAATGGAACAGTTCGTATCTGAGTCTTTCTATATACATTAATCAACGGGCAATCAAGAACATAATGGGGTGAGGGTGTGAGACCTGAACACACTACATACTTTAAGGTCTCTCACCCTCACCCACTAGCTTGTGTCGTCCAGTGGTGTTAAGAGAGGTCAGTAGTTGGAAAAGCTGTTAAGGTTACAGTAGGAAAGACACTGGCAACTGTGGGTTAAGATTGTGGTGTGCACTACGAGGAGTCGAGGGCAGGTCGAGGAGCCTCCAGTACACCTTTTCTCAATCTTTGGCGGAATTATTAAACAGTTAATGAGCTCCGAAGCACCAGGAGGCTGTTTATAACAATAACAACAGTTGATTGGCACGTTTTCATGCTTGTAAACTGTTTAATAAATGTAACCAAAGCCGTCAAAGATTGAGGAAAGATGTACACGTTCGTGAGTACTTGCATAACTGCTTCGCGAATCTGGTCCCTGGTGGCTGCAGCTGAGAATGTACACCTTGTAAACAGCGATAAAGTTAGTCTCTGTCTAGGTTAACAAAGGAAACTCTTAAACACCAAAATACAGATATTAACATAACAAAGGGAAAGGGAGCTATTACAATAAATGGAATACAATAATTCAATTTAAGGAAATATAGAATAAATAAAGGGAGCTGAGTGACTGTATATGGTGTTATAGATGAAGCGGAGATGTCTCAAGGTTAACAAAGGCGTGTTGTTTATACGTGTGGTCTTGTGACGTCACAGGGTCACAGAGGTCTTCCTGGTAGCCATATAAGGTACTGTTAGAGCCTACATGTGGTACTCTGAGCCTCACCTTATCTCCCCCCACACTGCCACACCCTGGCCACCAACTCACACACCATTCTGGTATGCTGGCATGTTATTTAGGTATACTAGTATATCATTGTCCAGAACAAGAAGCCATGTAAGGCCTATCGAGGTCTTCCTGACCAAGGGCGAGGCTGTCCAAGTGGTTATCCATCTCCTTTCTGGCCAGACCCAACGGCACTTAGCTTGACTGATCGAGTGACGCTCACATCACTTATGGCGCCACATCCCTGACGCTCTGAACGGTGATACCACATAACTAACTCGCCTTCATTTTACTAGACACGAAAATGGATTTAAGGCATCCATACGAAACTGGCAACAGACACTAGTAAAACATATTAAATATTTTACATATAGGCCTTACAAAAATCACAAATCCTCTTAAAAATGTGCAAAAACAAAATACTCGACAACATTTACAACGAAACACAATTGTCTTCCATTAAAAGGTAAACAATGAACTAGCAGCATGAGCTGTCGAGTCCCTAAGATGCCCACCGGCGGCAGCCTCACCCTCGCCACCAGTGTAACCATTAAATCAACTATGTGTCTTAACAGCAGTATTATTGCCAGGAACAACGGCAGCATGAAGCATTGTCAGCACCAGCGTCGGGGCCATTGTCACCAGCTGCAGCATCAACAAGTGCCATAAACAACAACAGCAACAAATCCAGCAACAATGAAACAGTGCCAACAAGAACAAAAACAGTGCCAGCAACAACAATAACAACAGTTGGAGTTTCAATAAGAATGTTCAGAGACAGAACCTGTTGGATGGAAAGAATGGAAGACAAAGAAATCATGACCTATTATAATTATTTTCTCCATTGCCCATTCCCCCGGCCATTGTCTGTCTGTTTCTTACTCTCTCTTCCTCTTTATCTCCCTTTATCTCCCTGTTCCCGTGTTTCTTCCATATCCTGCTATCTTTACGTTTATGCTTATTTTATCAAGCTCCCTATTCACTCTTGTAGCCTCTCTCACCCTCGTGGCCTCTCACCCTCGTGGCCTCTCACCCTCGTGGCCTCTCACCCTCGTGGCCTCTCACCCTCGGGGCCTCTCACCCTCGTGGCCTCTCACCCTCGGGGCCTCTCACCCTCGTGGCCTCTCACCCTCGTGGCCTCTCACCCTCGTGGCCTCTCACCCTCGTGGCCTCTCACCCTCGTGGCCTCTCACCCTCGTGGCCTCTCACCCTCGTGGCCTCTCACCCTCGTGGCCTCTCACCCTCGTGGCCTCTCACCCTCGTGGCCTCTCACCCTCGGGGCCTCTCACCCTCGTGGCCTCTCACCCTCGTGGCCTCTCACCCTCGGGGCCTCTCACCCTCGTGGCCTCTCACCCTCGTGGCTTCTCACCCTCGGGGCCTCTCACCCTCGTGGCCTCTCACCCTCAGGGCCTCTCACCTTCGGGGCCTCTCACCCTCGTGGCCTCTCACCCTCGGGGCCTCTCACCCTCGTGGCCTCTCACCCTCGGGGCCTCTCACCCTCGTGGCCTCTCACCCTCGGGGCCTCTCACCCTCGTGGCCTCTCACCCTCGTGGCCTCTCACCCTCGGGCCTCTCACCCTCGTGGCCTCTCACCCTCGGGGCCTCTCACCCTCGTGGCCTCTCACCCTCAGGGCCTCTCACCCTCGTGGCCTCTCACCCTCGTGGCCTCTCACCCTCGGGGCCTCTCACCCTCGTGGCCTCTCACCCTCGGGGCCTCTCACCCTCGGGGCCTCTCACCCTCGTGGCCTCTCACCCTCGGGGCCTCTCACCCTCGTGGCCTCTCACCCTCGGGGCCTCTCACCCTCGTGGCCTCTCACCCTCGGGCCTCTCACCCTCGGGGCCTCTCACCCTCGTGGCCTCTCACCCTCGGGGCCTCTCACCCTCGGGGCCTCTCATCCTCGGGGCCTCTCACCCTCGTGGCCTCTCACCCTCGTGGCCTCTCACCCTCGTGGCCTCTCACCCTCGGGGCCTCTCACCCTCGTGGCCTCTCACCCTTGGGGCCTCTCACCCTCGGGGCCTCTCACCCTCGTGGCCTCTCACCCTCGGGGCCTCTCACCCTCGGGGCCTCTCACCCTCGTGGCCTCTCACCCTCGGGGCCTCTCACCCTCGGGGCCTCTCACCCTCGGGGCCTCTTACCCTCGTGGCCTCTCACCCTCGGGGCCTCTCACCCTCGTGGCCTCTCACCCTCGGGGCCCCTCACCCTCGGGGCCTCTCACCCTCGTGGCCTCTCACCCTCGGGGCCTCTCACCCTCGTGGCCTCTCACCCTCGGGGCCTCTCACCCTCGGGGCCTCTCACCCTCGTGGCCTCTCACCCTCGGGGCCTCTCACCCTCGTGGCCTCTCACCCTCGGGGCCTCTCACCCTCGGGGCCTCTCACCCTCGGGGCCTCTCACCCTCGGGCCTCTCACCCTCGTGGCCTCTCACCCTCGGGGCCTCTCACCCTCGGGGCCTCTCACCCTCGTGGCCTCTCACCCTCGGGGCCTCTCACCCTCGTGGCCTCTTTCATTCTAGTAAAATGTCTCTCTGGTGCCTCTTATACTTATGTAGCTTCTCACTACAGAAAGGTGAATGCTGTAACTACTTTGAACTTTCTGGGTGTTGTAGGTGGCAGAGCAGCATCCTCACTGCGATCCACCAAGACTTCTCCCTCTAAGGCTGGAGGTTTGGTCACGCTCCCCGATGGCGGGAACCCAGCGATGTGAGCCTTGATGCGGCGGCGGCGGCGGCGGCACTCATCCTGTACTCCCTATAGATGACTTCCTTGGAGGAGAGCTGCTTATATCAAGACAGTTGTCCTGGTGGGACACTACCTGGTACCACTGACACGGAGACAGAAGAACAGATCTCTTCCCTTGTAACTCTAGCCCAGTGTTTCTCAACTTTTTTTCCCATTATCGTCCCTTCCCCCGTCCCATCCCAAATCCTTATCCTGACCCCTTTTCCCAGTGCTATATAGTTGTAATGGCTTGGTGCTTTGACCTGATAATTCCCTCCCTATCATCCCTTTTTGTTATTTTCTACACTTTGTGTAAAGCAATTGTCCCACAAATTTGTGTAACTACTGTAAACTAAACGAGTCATTATTCTTTACTAATATTTATTCAATGTGGTCCTGGTGCTTGATGCTTTCCTGCTAGATTCTCTATATTTGCCTTGATATTGTGAGTGTCAGTCTTTATGTCTCCTCCCATTCATATATCAATTCTACTTCTTTCCTTTATCAATATTTTATTGACTGTACTAAAGCCTCATTGAACCAAATATGAAATTGGAAAGGGCAACATACTTTAACCATTTCAGATCATGTTTGGATAGAGCTGCTTAGGTTTATTTGACAGTCACAATTAAGTCATTCCAACTTTTTCAAATTTATATAGGCATTCATCATTACATTTTAGTTCATAAGTTCCTCTTGCATGTTTTCACTGACAGATTGTATATGAAAGGCATAAGGATCCAGCATCTGTGACAAGATGGACAAGGACAGCTCTTAAAACTGGAAGCTGGAATCGCAAATGGACACAATTGAAGCTGGAATCGCAAATGAGTCGACGGAATGTAAGGAAGTACTCGTACCTGTACGGGTGGTCAATAAGTGGAATGCACAAAAGAAGTTGCGGAAGCCTTGTGAGCTTACTTCTTAGCACTCTCTCAAAGTGCTAAGAAGTGCCAAGTGCAAAGTGAGGGGGGGGAAGGATTTTCCTATCCCCCCTCCCTGTACGAGTTTGATATGAGTTTGGTTCCGGGTTCCCTTGGGTGTCCTTGGTTCCCTCCTTCCAGAGGTTTTCGGCTTCTCACATCCCACTGAGGGAGGTGCGGGAGGCCCTTGTATTCGCCTAGTTGTATTCACCTAGTTGTGGCTTACCTCCTGCGAGACCCGGATTTTGCCTCGATAATGGATCCTCCTCCTGAGTTTGGCTCCTCTTTTCCTTATTGGGTGCATTATAAAGTGCTGGGCGAGTCCCGGAGTCTTGGGGGCCTGATGGCTGAGTGGATAGAGCTTGGGA
>WNGS01000337.1:5309665-5392734 GCA_020271785.1 Procambarus virginalis | reverse complement strand
AAGCTCCGCTGTCTAGTTCTCAAAGCCTTTTGTCAACCTGTGTTTAAACTGGTGGATGGAGGTACCAATACATGGAAGCACAGCATCTCCATAACCCCCGACAACATGGTTTCAGAACAGGGCGCTCTTGCCTGTCGCAGTTGCTGGACCACTATGATATGGCATTAGATGCTATGGAAGACAAACAAAACGCTGATGTAATTTACACAATTTTCGCAAAAGCTTTGATAAATGTGACCATGGTGTTATTGCACATAAAATGCGCTCAAAAGGAATTACCGGAAAAATAGGCAGATGGATCTACAATTTCCTGACCAACAGAACCCAATGTGTAATAGTCAACAAAATAAAATCCAGCCCATCAACCGTTAAGAACTCAGTCCCCCAGGGTACTGTGCTTGCTCCAGTACTTTTTCTCATCCTCATATCGGACATAGACAAGAACACAACCTATAGCACTGTATCATCCTTTGCAGATGACACCAGGATCTTCATGAGAGTAGGCAACATAGAGGACACGGCAAACCTCCAATCAGATGTAGATCAGGTCTTTCTATGGGCTACAGAAAATAATATGGTGTTTAACGAAGATAAGTTCCAGCTCATGCGCTATGGAAAAAATGAAAATATAAAAACGGAAACCACGTACAAAACTCAGGCAAATCATAACATAGCACGAAAAGGCAATGTAAAGGATTTGGGTGTACTCATGTCGGAAGACCTTACCTTTAAAGAACACAATAAAGTGGCCGTCACAACTGCACGAAAAATGACGGGTTGGATAACAAGAACTTTTCACACTAGAGATGCTATACCGATGATGATACTTTCAAAAACGCTGGTGCTCTCTAGAGTGGAGTACTGCTGCACAATGACAGCCCCTTTCAAAGCTGGAGAAATTGCTGACCTGGAGAGCGTGCAGAGATCCTTTACTGCTAGAATCTACTCGGTAAAACATCTAAACTATTGGGACCGACTAAAGAGCCTAAATCTGTACTCCCTTGAGCGCAGGCGGGAGAGATACATAATAATTTACACATGGAAAATATTAGAGGGGCTGGTCCCAAACCTGCACACAGAAATAACATCACATGCGACCAGAAGACATGGCAGGATGTGCAGAATACCCCGTTGAAAAACAGAGGTGCAACTGGTACTCAGAGAGACTCTATAACATCAGGGGCCCAAGACTGTTCAACACGCTCCCGCTACACATAAGGGGCATAACTGGCAAAACCCCTCACAGTGTTCAAGAGAGAACTGGATAAGCACCTCCAAAGGATACCTGATCAACCAGGGTGTGCATAAGGCTGCGAGCAGCCGCGTCCAACAGCCTTTGATCAGTCCAGCAACCAGGAGGCCTGGTCCTGGTCGATGACCGGGCCGCGGGGATGCTAAGCCCCGGAAGCACCTCAAGGTAACCTCAAGGTAAGGGTACCAACACCAAAGCGGGGTCAAACGGGCCCAAGCCCCCCAAGTCAACTCCTCTCCATCCCTGGGATCCTCCACATCAGGACACGGGGCCAAGCTGTCCTATGTCGACAGTATAGGTCGACAGCATAGTGTCGACAGCATAGTGTATATCAGACAGCTCCATGGTACCTTGCGCCCCAGCCAGCAACAATAGTACAGTACTTCCTACCCAAGGTCAAACATGAGTAAGAACAACCCCAAATGACCCCACGGGCGAGCAATCACTGAGCAGCAAAAGAACCACATGGAGGTAGACTCCCGAACAGCCTATGGAAGATGACCCTAAACTGCAAGGGCAGTACTTACAGGGCACCTAGGGAAGGTGGCACTAGGTGGATGCAGCCAAAGAATTCTAGTGTTACTCCTGGCTCGCACACCACCACACAAAACACTGCTATGGACAGCATTGCACAAAAGTATGGAGCCAGAGTCGATCAACTGCCACTGAACTGGGGTTGGGTAGCTGGTGCGGAAGGTCTGTGACCCCCCCCCCCTTCCCTGTCACCCCTGGGGAGTTGCGCAGACAGCGGCACAGCGGCTGTGGAGACGTCATGCTTGTTTGCTTGTTTTCTGATTGGGGAGTTCTGCTCACTCGTTCGGCTTTCGGTTAGCAATTTTTCCCCAGCAGTAGTTTGTCTTGGGATTCCTACCTTTCTGGATATCTGACCTGGTAGATGGCAGATATAGACTGCTTCCAACTACATGGGGGTGTCTATAGGCCATTTATCCTCGTGCTTCTCTGAGGGGGGTCAGGTCCTGGGGCTGGTCTCCGGTAAGCCTAGAACTCCATCGATTGACTGTTGCCACGGTCTAATATATACATATCGCCCAATATAGCTCCAGGGAACCGAAAGGGCTCTCCACAGAAAGAGAGATATAGGGGTGGTTCTAGATAAAAAACTGTCACTTGAGGAACACATAAAGACCAATGTGTGAGGAGCCTATGCTATGCTTTCCAATTCAGAATTGCTTTTAAATACATGGATGGTGAAATACTAAACAAATTGTTCATGACCTTTGTGAGACTGAAGTTAGAACAAGCAGTATTTATATGGTACCTTACACTACACACACAAATCATAATAGCGTGATAATCAAATGAACAAATCCACAAGGGCTGTGATGAGGGTACTACGATCTCTAAGCTTCTCCGAAGCCCAATCGGGGTTCCTTGTGGATTTCTTCACTTGATATATCACGCTAGTGTGATTTCTGTGTGTATTGAAATAAGGCGCGTAGAGGTAGAATTTGGTTGACAGAGCCCGGGTGCATGGGGAAATTGTGTGAAACCCAGATTGGGCTTTGGAGAAGCTTCGGGATCCTATTGAGGGCAGTAGCACTACAGGTTGCAATTCTTTTAACCATGTCGTGATACAGTTGACTAAGGCACTTCTCGGAACATCCAGTGCGTAGGTTCGAGCCCTCATCACAGCCCTTTTGGATTTATTCATGGTACCCTTATCTTAAGAAGCATATCAACTAATTGGTAAAGGTACAAAGACATGTAACTAAATAAATGTCAGAACTGAAAGACAAGGGCTATGAGGAGAGGTTTGAGACATCAAATATGCCAAAGCTAGAAGATAGAATAAAAAAAAAGAGGCGATATGATCACTACATACAAAATAGTAACAGGATTTAGCAAAATTGGTAAGGAAGAATTCTCGAGTCCTGGAACTTCATGGAAAAAGAAGTCACAGAATCAAGCAAACTAAACAAAGCTGCAGAAGAAATATAAGAAAAATCACTTTTGAAACAGTGGTAGATGGTTGGAACAAATTAAGTCAGGTGGTGGTGGAGGCCAAAACCATCAGTAGTTTCAAAGCATTATATGACAGAGTACCGAGAAGACGGGACACCGCGAGCGTAGCTCTCATCCTGTAAATACACTTGGGTAATAAATTACACATTCACCACATCCACCCGTCTTCTTCCTAGTCTTCTTCATCTCCTACCTTGAATACACAATTACCAGGCAACCAACATCCATTTGTTCAACACTCCTACTAAACCATCTCAGCTGCACTCTTCAATCTTGTGGTTAAGTGACTATCCCGCTCTACATGTCTTCCTGATATTTACCTTACCTTACTATATTCTCATTGTATAATCTGTTACATACCATTATTTTCAATCCATTATCTGAGGGTTATGAGTAAAAATACTAAATTTTACCTCAATTTAACAGAGGTGAAGAGTGGGTGATGGCAGAGAACAATGCCATTGAAATGAGTGGATAATAGCAAAGCTCCTGTTCGAGGTGTTCTGAAATTAAACAGAGAAATAATACTTACTTCATTAAGATCACAGACATCAATTAACGAGTCCAGAGCATGACGTTTTTGCGCCGGTGACCACGTCTGGTATTTGGCCAACCAAGATTTGAGTCCCACCGGAGGAGGAGACACTTTGTGAGCTGCCAAACCACAAACTTTTCTTCGACTACTTTCCCCACTGCAAATAAATACCAGTGTTATGCAGGACTTAATTAAACAGATGTAATATTCAGTATTTTAAAACTACAAATTGCTAGGTATTAAAATAAGAGCATTGAGATTATTGTAACATTCTGAATATTCCGAGCACTCTCAAATTTCTCCCTAAACCATGTCCTGAATACGTTTCACACAGACTACAAATCACACCAGGCTCTGTCTACCTGCTCCCTCACTTTTCCAGGTATCTTTGCTATGGTCCTGCCATATAATTTTAAGAAGGAAAAATAGTTGACTTCTCTAACCACTACTAAGCAACCAGCTTGCTATGACAGGAAGTATAAAATAAAGAATGCTCCTTTCAAGCAAAATCTTGGATTCTATAGGCAACTCAATGACAATATCTCTCTGTTAACTTCCAAATAAACCTTTAACCATAAGCTAAAGCCTGCCCCAGCCTAGAAATCCTTAGACACTTTGGGTCAGAAGCAGAGGGGAGGACCAGAGGAAGGATGAACCACACCTGTAGGGAAAGGCAAAGGAGATGAGTACGGAGCCAAGGTGGAGTTCACCAACACCTCCAATTCAGAGTCCCTAAACACCAACAGGGGGCAGCTCAGAGGCATCCAACCAGGCACACAACCTAGACAGCTGTAATCTAGAGAACCTAACATACAAAGTGGTCATTGCCTAGTAAGCCCTAACCTCATTAGGAGGCTCAGAAATGAGAGCAGACCTTAAATAACTCAGGGTTGAAGATAACACTGACCAAACAGGCACCAGAAAGAATGAATGTCCCTACGTGGCACAGGCGACATGTAACCTTCAAACTCTAACAAGCGAGAGCAGGTTAGGTGTAAAAAGGGGATATTTATGCAACCATTGTACCTGCAGAGGATTTCCAGGATCCGAAGGAATTTACCAATCGGGACACCCAGGCATTGAGATGCCACACTGGTCCTTTAGTTGAAGGTTGTCGCACAAATCTATATGAGAATATTATGGAAATAGAAATGACATAGCTAGCCAACACAGCCAGTTTCACGCAGATGTAAAGGCCGACCTTGGCATGCTACAGTGTTGCTTGTGAATACCAACTGCATCTCAGGCCAGCCAATGTCACTCCCAACCCAAGTTAAGACAGGAAGGTCCCAAGACATCTGACTTGCCCTGGCAGAGGGCCACTACAATTGAGGACGACCACTAAAGCAGCAACTCTCAAACACTCCAAGGAAGGGAACCCTGGCAGTGCAAGGGCAGTAGTAGAGAACACACCAGGAAGAGAACCTGTGCACATGCAGCTCCAAGCACTCTTAAGAACACGGCTCACACTACACTTCACAGTTTATGGGAATGCCAACAAGGGCAAAAACCACCAATTTGCTGAATCAAGTGGCAACCTGAGCCAAGGCAGAAGAGAGAGAACCCAGCACACTACACATCAGCATAGAACTAAGGGTGCAGGAGCCAGCTGACCATGAGCTGACTACCCCTTCCCCCAAATGAGTAGGAGGGCAGTGGAGAAGCCTAGGTGGCACTAGTTTTAATTGATTTTGACAGTTTGTTTGCTGGGGGTACTTCTTACAACCGCATCTCGAGTGAAGGCAGCAGTACTGTAGTTTATTTTGTCTCCCTTACTTTCTGGGTGCCTTTCCCGGTAGTGACTTAAATAAATAAATAAAAAATGCATGTCACCACTCCCAAAGCCTCTGTGAGGCGGGCCAGGTTCTGGCGCTGGTCCATGGTAGCCATATAGAACTCTGCAGCTGATGTGACTTAGTAAATGGAACACCATCAGTGATAGTAGCTTCAGGGAGCCACAAGGGGTTCCCCCCTGAGGACAACTATTTGTTTATAGCATTCGACCAAAAAAGTGGCACTGGGAAGATACCTTTGTCTATCTCGACACTATAATGGTTAAGAACTACCAAACAGCATTCACCCTGACCACTTCCTTAACATGACTCGTCTATGTCAGAATTTTTTGTAACTTCCTTACCTGTGTTCCACAGCCTTGCAAGATTTTTTCACAGGACAGACTCCTTTAGAATCGGAGCAAACTTCAGATTTTCTTTTAATCTGTAATGAAAAATAAAGAATAAACATATTGTACACCATGTCACATAATATGATACATAAGAAAATCATCAAGAGTCAATTAGGTTCTTTTAGATTACCAGAAAGTACAACCAATGGTTAATTGCATTCAGAGATAGAACAGAATTCTATCCTGAAAAGGGATAAAATGAACTAATAATACTGAAGATTGCAACAGATTTTGCCTGAATGATCTGTAATATACACGCTTTAGGGGATGACATGAAAAGCACAATTATACCCATTTTATCAGAGGAACCATGCCACAGTTAAGTGCCTAAGGAATTTAGAACATGATTTTTTTCTGACCAAGTTCATATCGTCTCTGGTAGTATGACAGCTGGAGGAGACCTACGCACAGCTGCTTACCTTTACCTTGTGTTTACCTTGTGCTGGTTCCAGGGGATTAATGTCCCCATGGCCAGGTCTCTGACCAGGCTTCCTGGTTAGTGGTCTGGTAGATCAGGCTATTAGGTGCAACTTATCACAATCTAATGTACAAATCATGACCAATGGTGATCAGGTATCCTTTGGAGATGTTTGTCAAGTTCTCTTAACACTTTGCCCGGCCCGGTGCGCAACCCCCAGAACACCTTAAGGTCAAGTCGACCAAGTGTTTCCCATGAGCGCGCACTGCACTAAAATGTTTAGTGCAGATGCACTCATTTCACTTTTCCCAACTCAATTTTCGTGCTATATTGTTCATTTTGTTATCAAATTGTTCAAAATAGAATTCTCTAAAGGGATAAACAGGTAAACACAGGCAACGAATAACCCTTAAATTTGCACAAAACGAGAGTGGGTTCAGAAGAGGTATTCACATTACTGTACAACCAAACCCGCATGGGTTTTCCAGGGCCCGCAGGGTGCCTACACTGCAGGCACTGGCACTGACATCTGTTTCACCAGTAATTGCCATCGAAGCAGGCAACCAAGCTACCTGAAGCTAAAGGAAAAGCTGAAAAGCAGCAAATTGGTTCACCAGCATACACCCCAGGCAAGCCTAATAAGGGAAAGGCAGAACCCCCACGAAGAAACAGGCTAAACACCAATGAAACCAAGGAAGCAAAGCCACCCCCAAGACAAACCCGTGGCGAACAAGCAGCCTGGAAGATGCCTTGCCTTGCCTTGCCTTGCCTTGTGCCTTGCCAGCATGCCTTGTGTTAACTAAATAACTGGCCAAGCAGACCACAGTGAGCCCCACCAACCAAAAAACACTCCCGACCAGAGGAAGGACAGTCAATCACAGACCACTGGCTTACCTGAAAGGGCAAAGACCACCTCAAGCAAGGAAGCCCCCTTATGGGAATGTTTCCTGAATGACCCAGGGAAGAAAACCCCTGACCGAGCAAATGTATTACTTAAAGAGCACACAGGGAAGCAAACCCTGAGCACATGCAGCTCCAGTACACTAAACTCCTGACTCGCCCACAACACACAGGTAAGAGAACAGCTTCATATGCAAAACACCATTTGAAAACAGGAGACTGGAGCCATAGCGACTCCCTAAGCCCAGCCCCGGGGCCAGACTCGACTTGTGAGCAGGAAAGTTGGGGCAAACTAGCGGAGGCTAGGTTTCATAAAATTTTGGTAGTTTGTTATCATTGTTATCTTTCAGCAGTTCCCGTGGTGTAGTGGTTAAGACACTCGCCTGGCGTTTCGCGAGCACTTTGTCCTGGGTTCGTATCCTGGCCGGGAAGGATTTACTGGATGTCAATCCTTAACTGTAGCCTCTGTTTACCATACAGTAAAATGGGTGCCTAGTTGTTAAACGATTTGGCGGGGTCGTATTCCGGGTAACATAGGATTAAGGACTTTCCCGAAACGCTACGCATGCTATTGGCTGTACAAGAATGTAAGAACTCTTGTAAATACAGTAATATAAATAAATAAATAAAATTAAAAAATTGTTGGGGAAATTTTTAAAATTTTTGTGCTGTAATCTCGTTTTTAACCATGCAGTAGTAATTTTTTAAATCGCCTATCTTTCTGGGTACTGTTCCTTGGAGATGACAAAGATGAAATGATGATAAACTTTAAACGTAAAGTGTTCATAGGCCATCGCTCACTGTGCTTCTCTAGAGGGGGCCAGGTTCTGGCTCATGGTTCCCAGTAGGCCAACAGAATACCCCGACTAATGACACCTAATAGTATGGCACTTAATCAGTGTGATAACTTCAAGGAACCAACGGGGCTTCCCTCAGGAACGTTTACTCACAAGACTTGTTAAATAAACACAATACTGTTTGTCAATACAATTTTGTTTACACAGTTGCCAACTATCTGGTGATGGGCATAACCCAACATCCTGTACAGGTACATCTGGTTATTAATTTTCTATTGTGAAGTGTGAAATGGCATCTAATGTGTCAAGGCTATTAATTTAATGACAATCCAATATGATAAGGATGCTAATAACAATTTAACATGACAATATTTGTTAAGCAAGTTCGGTTATTTAATCTGACCAAGAATAAGATTATTGTTCAATATAAACACTAATACAGGAATGTATTCAGCTACATCACTTACCTGCTTTTTGTCTGTATATGGAGACGTGGGAGGATCTACCGTCATGCAGTCGTCACTATCATATTCCACACCGTCTTCCTCCATATGTCCCTCTTCTTCATCATCTTCCTCTTCCTCCTCATCACCACCTCCATCGACCTCCTCCTCAGATGAGTCATCCCCATCCGTCAATTGATGGGACGACAGAACCTGAATGTCTAGAGGTAAATCTGGAGGAGCATCTTCGTGTGGTGTGTCTGTCCCTAAACCTCCCACAATTCCCCCATTACAGCTATGTTCACTTCTGCCACCACCACTATGATAAACATCACTAGTACTGACCTTCACTTCAGGTGCAGTGTTCACAAGGTCATCACTGTTCATTATGTCCTCAACAATATCACCATTCCTCTCCCCTTCATTGTTCTGAATTACTGGTACAACATCTACACTAACTTCTCCATCATCTTCTTCCTTCTCTTCTTCATCTTCATCTTCAAGGCAACATTCACAACAGTCACTAGTGTCTCCCGAGATACTGAGTGCAACTTCTCTCTTATCATTTTCACCTTCCCGCCTTTCTTCATCGTATTCTTTTCTAAGTTCCTCTTTAGGTCGTAAGTCATTTTTACACTGAACACAACGTGTAGCACTGGTGTGCTCTGCAGCACGAAACTGATCTAAAGTGGCAGATAGATTAAGGTCCCTAAGGTTTATCCGGGTTGGTTTCACAGCTTGACTAGAGGCACAGTTTGTGTTATCACCCTGCACCTCATGGGAACTTTCTTCCGACTTAACACACTCTCCCCGTTGTCGATGGTCATGAGATGTACGCCTCAGACTGCGTCGTGGAGCAGAGTGTCTGGTTACTGGAGCTCCACCCGGAATGCTACATACTAGTAATCCGCGATTCTGTTCTATAAGACTTCGGCCAATCCCTGGGACAAGGAGCAGGTCATCCACACTTCTGAACTCTACCATTGACTGGAGGAACCATCAAGAATAACTTTTGTTATTGCTGCATAAACTATGCCATAAATGTAATAAAATATATGAATTCAAAATTCTGTACAGTTAGTAAACTACATATTCCAAGATTAAGATATCCACTTAAAAGGTCAAAATGCACATGAGCGAGCCAATCCATCTTGAACAAGGAACCACAATTATAGTAAATAGTTAAACTAATATGCTAAGAGAATAAGATATTACATTTAAACTAGTTTAACCACTATACTACGCATAGCGCCTTAAGGAGCTCGACTGGTGATGCACATAGCACCTCAAGGTGTTTTGATGATAGATCGAAGAATTTGTTTTACTATATTTGAGTACCATACTTTTGAGCATATCAATGTTCCACATGTTTTAACTATATAAATTCCACAAATTACACATTATTGAATAATATTGAAAAAACTAGATATAAAACCATTCACAGACAACTAAATAATTGTGTAAAAATGCACAGTATTTGGGGTAGGCCCCGCCACACTCAGCTGTTAGGCGATAGATTCAGCTTGGGTAGTTATTATGTGTACTGTACATTATTATGTGTACAAAGAACACGCTATCTTTGTGGTTTATTATAGTACATAAAAAAATGTAGCTACTGTAGTTATATATAACGTGTGTATATAGTGTAATAACGGCATAAAACACCGACTGATTTAAGAATATAATAATGTCATTATATATGAGCACCACATTTGAACAGAGCGTTGTTCCACACATGTGCTTACATAAATTTCTCAAATTACTGTACACACTTTTGAATATTACATAAGAAAAACAAAAAAACAAAAAATGAGACATTGAAATACTTATGGAAAATTTTATTAGCAGCAATTATATTAGCAGTCTCCAAGTGCCTACTGAGTCAGCACCCATAAATTGCTCAACTTTTCTGCTCCATTATAGGTGAAGTATGTCAGACAATATTTTTTTTTTTTACTTTCTCATGATCAGAGAATGCATTTTAACATTATAAGAGGAAATTTTTATTTTTATTTTTTTTCAGCAGCACCACAGGAGTCATCATCATAATGATACAAGTGCATTGGTAAAAGGACCAGGTCATTTCCGAATCATTTTTTTCTTCATTTTGTTTTTTGTACATACAGTATTGACATTTTAAAGCCTATATTCTTGGTTACATTTTTAAATTGATTTGAAAGAAGTCAGTTTAAATTTTTAGTCAAGAAAATCTTAAAATAATTGCAAGTTGCCAACTGGTACATGTACATTTTTTTATGAATTCATAAAATAATCAGATTAACTATATACAAATCACTCGAAAGTATTTATAGAGTAAGTTATATAATTAAAATGGATATTGTTGAGGATTTGTGATGCTGCATTTTGGAGGAAAACTTAAATCTTGAAAATAAAACAAATAAATTTTGTTTATTATTAATTTTTTCTTTATTTTTATAACTATTCATGGTGACTATGCTTATGTATAAAGGCTAAATATCAAAGGAATATAAATATAATAAATAAAAATCAGCAGTGAATGTAATGAAATGCCTCTTTCTGGTTCGTCCATTAAGCCTTCTTTTTTTTTTTTTTTTTTTTTTTTTTTTTTTTTTTTTTTTTTTTTTTTTTTTTTTTGCTACCTAACAAGCTCAACCCCAATTCTACTCGCACCAGGCCCTTGCAAGTCATAATCCTACTGAAGACTAGAAGCCAGAATCTGGCCCCCAAAATAAAAACATTGTATGTCTTCACAGTCCCACTTACATAATACAGTCACACACTTACATTGCGGGTGGTGACAATGGCCTCGGCCTTGGCTCGGCCAACACCCACCAGGGTCTCCAAGTCCTCCACTGTAGCAACATTAATGTCCACCACTCGATCACCCATCATAACATCATTCTGTAAAACCCAATATTTTTAATCATTTTTTTTTATAATAAACAGTAATTCCATGCAATGCTACCATATAATAAACAGTAATTGCTGTATATATGATGCTTCCATTTAAGCATTTATGCAAGTCAGGCAAACATGCTAGGGACTGTAAGTAGCTATGTAGGTTAAAATTTTATGTGAATTCAGTGAACTAAGATTATAAAGTTGTAATGCTGAAACGTGGAGGCAAATACAGTTTAGGCTGATTGTGTTAACACATTGAGTGCCATATTGAAATAGGTTAACATCTACCAGGGAACATTTTTTTATAATGTTGCAGCAGACAAGGTCATATGGGAACTCTCAGGAGAAACCAGCTCCAACTATAACTACATGCCGAAATTAAACATCGAATGCAATGAAGGAAATATACTGAAGAAACTTTGGTACACTCCCTTAACAAGGAAAACTATAGTTCCAATGATTTAAATAACATAAATGTGATACAGAATAACATAAATGTGATATAGTGGAACCTAAGGTTACGAGTGTCCCTGTTTACGAGTTTTTCGAGTTACGAGCCTGATTTGTTTGGAAAATTTGCATCGGGATACGAGTTTGATGATGCGCCTACGGGCCGACCTAGTGCGTGGTGGCACGGCGATCGTGCCTCAGTTTACCAGTGCCTCGCGCCCAGTGACTATCCCGCCTGAATTCTTCACAAGGATTTATAGTTTTTTGTCGGATTTTTGGCCATTTGAGCATAAAAGTTGTTATTATATATCTCGCCATAGGTCCCAAGAAAACCAGTGGTAAGATTCAAGGCAAGAAATCGCATGTGAGGATGACAATAGAAGAAAAAAAAACAAGAGATCATTCGGAAGCATGAAAATGGTACTTGTTTGTTGAACTAGCTAAGCAGTACAACAAATCTTCAGGGGAGGAAGAGGAGGCATTAGAGAATGTTCCATCCTCATTAATTAAGAAAACATGTGTAGTATGGGAAGGACTGCAAAGTTTTGCTGAAAAGAATCGCCCAGATAAAGCTGTAGTAGGCCATTGCATTGATCTTTTTAATGACAATTTGATGCCTCACTACAGACAAGTGTTGCAAAGAAGGGAAAAACAATCTTCAATGGAACGTTTCCTTGCGAGAAAAGTGATAAAATCAAGCAGAGCCACAACCAGGACCTGGTGGTATGCAGGCAAAACGTACCAGAGTGTGCACTCCCCTTCCAAACAGTAACACCTCTTCTCCTTCCCCCTCCTCACCATCTTCCATATGCCAACATGAGTCATCAGCAAGGGCAAGTAATAACTTGAACATACTTTTGTAGTGTAGATCTGGATGAATTAGGTATAAAATTTAGTTTGAAGTGAAGTTTTTGGGTAGTCAGGAACGGATTAATTCATTTCCCATTATTTCTTATGGGGAAATTAGCTTCGGTTTACGAATTTTCGGGTTACACGCTGTCTTCAGGAACGGATTAAATTCTTAAACCGAGGTACCCCTGTATTTCTGACTGCCATCAAGTGGCAACCAAGATCACCTGGGATCTAGTCAGCCTGCCCTAACCTCAAACCCCCTCCATCCCACAAAGAAGGGAACAGGGCAGGAATGAAAGAGCTGTTGACGGCACCCACCAGAAATATGCTCCAAGAGCTAATTCACAACTGCATCCATATCAGCATCTTCATCACTACAAACTACCGGTGAACCACGAAGCATAACGTTCATGGACTGCCCAGAATGTCCCCCCCAGAGTCAGTCACAGACTAATCCCTACCAGAAAGCTGACTCTGTTCTATCTCCTGATCTACGTCAATCTCATGTACTTCAACAGTAACCACAGCTTCAGACACGTCCAACTCCACATCCTACCCGAGTCCAGGATGAACCAGAAGGGATGTAGAAGTCCCCCTCTCATTACCCAGGCCACCAGCCACACACTTCCTCCTCTTTGGTGTATCTACCAGCAACTCCATTCACAACTTCTCACCTTTGAGCAGTTTGATGATGTAGTAGTGACGACACACATTAACCCTGATACCCGGCCACTTTGTACATATCGACTATCCACCTTGCACATATTTAACTTGCCTAAAATGCTATGCTAGTGGCTGTACAAAAATGTAAGAACTCTTTGTATATAAATAAATAAAAAAAATAAAATAATAAATCACAAAAACCATTCTACTGCACTAGGCTATGCCAATAAATAGCCATTCCTTTTGAGGCAAGTCAGGTTATAGTGGAACGACTGGTCATGTAACTAGAATGTGTCCAGTACAGCAAAGAAAATTAGGCACTACTGAAACACACATTCATATTAATTTGGTCTATCATTGTTGATAGGCAGCACAGTCTTATGTTATGGAGCTATCATACTGTGACCATAAACACCTAATCATGCAAACTCTTAGCAGTTAGCTTTCATATCAGATGTTTTCACCAAGCTGCTCGTTGCTAGGTTACACACTAAATAGCAACACAACTGTGAGCATATAATTGCATTAAATACAGTCAAGACCTACATAATAATGAAATTTACACTTTAGGTGAAAAATAATAAATTGTAATGTATCAAAACTATGACATATAGTATTGAAAAGCTGGAAGAAAAACCATCTCTGGGTACAATCAGAACATCAGCACTCTCTGTAATTATAGACAATTATCATGCTTAATGTAGCCATGTTTTCACTTCTAAACTCATCATTATTGTCTGAGCCCAGAGACACACCTAAGATCACCTAAGAAGCAAGAGCCCATCCCCACGGCCCTCAGCTACATGCACTGCCACACCTCCACTCTCAATCATACTCTCAAATATGGATTTTTTTTTTCAGATATAACCCGAGTGCTGGAGAATGTGTGGTGTATAGTGCTGTATGTCCCGTGGCCAGGGCGGGCCAGGGCCAGAGAGGGCCAGAGAGGGCCAGAGAGGCCACCAGTAGTGATCAATGGTATATAAAACAAGGGGCGCCTCACCTGCAGCGGGTCCTCAAAGGTGTCCTCAGACGGGATAGGCTGACGGTGTGGGATGCACCTGAGGGGCTGAGCGGCCCCTGCACCCCTCCACCACCTGCATCACCTGCCCCTCAACACTCCTCCACCACAACCACAACCTTCACACCCTCACAACCCTCTGGCTACAACACAGCCACCAGCAAGGTTATTCTGTGGCCACACCTTTTTCCTGCCCACAGCTCCGCCACACACTCTCCTGTACTCTCCAGTGGACGCACCAGCAGTACCTAGTGGCTGGACTTCAGCCCTAGGGTCTCTGTCTGCCTTCGTCGTGTGGGGATTGCTGCAGGAAAAGAGCACCGAGCAAGTTCCCCTGGTGAGAGCAATCACAACAAAGACGCCATCTTGGATTTCCGGTTAGGCTAGAGGACCAGCTTGTGGCGCCACACTCAAACTGGCTCCTCTTCCCTTGCCTCTTTTGGCTCCTCTTCCCTCGCCTCTTTTGGCTCCTCTTCTGGCTCATCTTCCCTTGCCTCTTCTGGCTCATCTTTCCTCGCCTCTACTGGCTCCAATATAGACGCGGAGGAAAACTACCCGTCTATATTGGCTCCTACCTCGCCTCTTTACTGGATCTTCTTTCCTCAAATAAGAACTTTAAAAAGAAAACGCCCACATACAACACACAACAAAAAAGTCTCAAAAACGGTCGGTATACTCTCTTAAATCAGATATTATGTTCCCCACTCTGCTCTCCTCCCATTATACTACGCGTTACTCTATCCTTATCTTACATACGATTTCTGTGCATGGGGTTCAACCACTGCAAATTATCTCAAGCCCATCATCACTCAGCAAAAATCAGAACTAAAACAAAGTTTGTCTTAAGACCACACACATCCCCTCTGTTAAAGTCCCTTAACATGCTCAACATACACTTACTCCACCGATTCTCATGTGCTATTACAAATGTTCTTAAATGCTAATCTTGATCTGAAACTTTTCCTTGGTAGGTGTAACAGAACCCATGAGCACCGCACCAGAAATAAATATATCTTTGATATCCCCAGAGTCAGACTAAATCTGTGCAAACACTCCATGCAAATAAAAGGACCCAGTCTATAGAACTCACTCCCTAATGAATTAAAAAATTGTCCAACCTATGCCTTATTCAAAAGTAAAACCAAAAAGTACCTAATTTCATCAACATAGTTTCCTACCTTGTGTTTCAAACACACACTGTGTCTTGTACTACCCACTTCTCCAATATTAGTACTTAAGACATATATATTCACAAGTGTAATCACCACTGTAACATGCTCGTGTCCGAAGCTAGACACAAATACAACAAAATTATTAACGATGGTAACAGAGTCCATTTCATGTGGTCTCCATCTCATGTTGGCCTCCGAATGCATGATAGAGCTGATAAGTTAGCCAAAGAATCTGCCTTTAAAGGAGACGTTGAATATAACCTGGGATTGTCAGTAAGCAGTCTGAGAGCAACAGTACACCAAGAACTTCAACAAAATCTTCAACTTTCTGGTGCGGACCCATTTGGATTACTGTATCCAAGCATGGAGACCCCATTTTCAGAAGGACATAGCTGTTCTGGGAAAAGTATCATTGGGCAACAAAAATTTGTACCTTCAAATATACCTCTCTCTGTTGTTTGTTGTTTAAGATTCAGCTACTTGGAACAAAGGTTTCAAGTAGCACGGGCTATGGTGAGCCCGTAGACCTCTCTCTTTTCTTTTTATAAATAAATTATTATTATTATTATTATTAATATTATTATTATTATTATTAATGAATGTGAAGGAAAGACCCAGTATATGTATAAATATGCAACACCGATCACGAAACCACTGATCAAAGTATGCAGAAAAGCCACATTGAAAACTAAAAGAATAGGCTGCGTGTAATCGATCCTCTTGAAATGATTGTGCATTTAATTTGGGTTCATCGGCCAAATGGGTAAACTGCTAAACTCACATTCAAAACAACACCCTTACTCAATTCATACGGCCCAGCACACTACTTTATTGTATTTACATTCCAGTTTATGTGATCATTCTATTGACTTGAGAGGGGCAAAATGAACTGCTCAGTGGAAGCGGGTTTTGTTGAGCAAAATTTGATTGAGTCAACCTTGATTAACTAGTATCCCAGTAGCCTCAATGTTAGCCCTGGCATGCATAAATTAGATTTACATTTAAGTTCCAATATAGCACGTCAGTGCAGAGTAAGATAAGTACCCCTGTAAGGGGTGTTTACGTGATCATAAACCCTGTGATAAGGGAGAGTTTAATTTTTTTATAATTTTTACTTTAGTGTATTATCTAATTAGCCCGTTTTCTGTGGAACCAAGCCGACCTTCAGTACCTATGGGATAACGTACTAATCTCTTTTTGTTGATATTCTTTATATTTCATCTTTTTTTATTAACAAACTTAGGTATACACAGCAATGTGCTGCTACCCTATTCTATATGAAAGATTACACAGTGTAGATAAAAAAACTAGCTATAAGTTCATCTAATATCTATTCATATAATATCATATTTATGCCCGAAACGCTTTGCGTAATAGTGGCTTTAGGCATTGTATGTACTGTACTAGCTCTATCTATAAACTCATCAATATTTGTATCACCCCTTGTATGTATGTACTTTACCTGAATAAACATTTGAATTTGATTTTGATAATATTCTCATCTCACAAGATACATGGAGTCAGGGAAGCAAATACCAGCCTCAATACAAAACACCTTCGGTATAACACTGATACACATCGTTACTCATAACCTGAGTACTCTCAGTGATGCTGCACAGTGTTAACTGTTTTAATAATGTAGAGTGTACACTATCTTTCTTGGGTCCATTTACAAAATCAACTGATAGATCCCACTTATCCCATGGATTAAGTGGCTGATTATTCATTAATTGAGTTGGGTACATATTTAATATTTTGATGGAGTTGGCTACCTTGTAGAACCAAAATACATAATCAAGTTTCCCTCTTCTTCTATGGACCTCAGGTGAGTGCAGCATATTAGAAAGTTTAGCTTGAAATTTCATGTGTTGTCGAGATCTTCTCAATGCCTTAACGCCAAAAACTGTGCTAATGGACAAAATTCTCTCATTTATGGTAGATAATTTTAACTCTGCTCTCATATTAACTATTCTCGTGGACTTTGGAGCCCCAAGGATGAGACGCATAGTTTTATTTTGCAAGGTTTCAAGTGATTTTAGCTGTGCAAGCGATGAGTCACAATAACGTGGCTAAAGTATGTTGACCAGAACACACACTACAAGGTGAAGGGACGGCGACGTTTCGGTCCGTCCTGGACCATTCTCAAGTCGATTCTGATTTTAGCTCTTTGTCTTTATACAGTGTGAGATGTAGAGCACTGTAGTCAATCACAGAGCGTATAAATGTTACATAAAACTCTCTTGCAAGTCTCACGTTAATTCCATGATTGACACCAACAAGGACCCCAAAGGCTTTAATCTCTCCCAGTCTCTCCTCTTGAGCGAAGAAAGGTACCCAGGGTCGTTAATGGGGACACCAAGGTATCTGTAAGACTCGCAGTTCTCAAGTGCTCGCCCATCTATATGATAATTTGGTGGTGGAATACCACACGCAGTTTTCTGTACTGAGATAAGGAGGCCACATTCCTCAGCTCTTGTAGCAAAAGCATCAAGCAGAACTTGCATTCTAGGCTCGGAGGCAGCCTGTAAACATATATCATCAGCATAACAAATGACAGTGTCTTCATTATTAGTTAGAAGATCTTTAATAAGTTTATGCATCAGAACGTTGAACAACAAGGGCTGAGGACCCCTCCTTGTGGAGTTCCCAGTTCAAAGTGTTTGCTCTCTGTGCTTTTAACACCATTAAACAAAACATATGCTGCTTGATTAGACTAATAGCCCTTTATCCATTTCAGTAATTTTCCTTGTATTCCTAGCTCAGCAAGCTGTTCTAGTATGATTTCCCTGTTTGCTGTATCAAAAGCGTCTAAACGTCTAATAACTGATTAGACGTTGAGATGTAAGTCCTACCCACACACTCAGACCTTGACAAAGCATTCAATTTTTTGTTTTGTTTCCATTTACACCAAGTCTTTCACACTCTCCTTCAAGAGAGTGCGAAAGACTTTGTGTAAATTCCTTACATAAATTTTACAAATACACAAGTGCGTAGGTTTTTATCCTTTGTTATTATGTTTGTGAGAAAACGTTACCGTTACTAATTATTATTATTAATATGTCTATTGGCTGCTCCTCCTCCTTCGCCTCCATACTAGAGCCTTTTAGTCTTACTTCACCTCTACTGCGCTGTTTCTTCTCCTCCCTCGCCTCTATTGCCTTGTGCTTTTAGCCTCTACACTGGCTTGTGTTCCTCCTCCGTCGCCTCTGCCAGACCCTACTTCCTTCCCTCTATTGCACTTCTTCCTTTACTTCTACACACTCCTCCTCTTCCCTCGTCCCTACTTGCTCTTCCTCTTCCATCATCCCTACTTGCTCTTCCTCTTCCCTCGTCCCTACTTGCTCTTCCTCTTCCCTCGTCCCTACTGGCTCTTCCTCTTCCCTCGTCCCTACTGGCTCTTCCTCTTCCCTCGTCCCTACTTGCTCTTCCTCTTCCCTCGTCCCTACTGGCTCTTCCTCTTCCCTCGTCCCTACTGGCTCTTCCTCTTCCCTCGTCCCTACTTGCTCTTCCTCTTCCCTCGTCCCTACTGGCTCTGCCTCTTCCCTCGTCCCTACTGGCTCTTCCTCTTCCCTCGTCCCTACTGGTTCCTCCTCCTTCCTCAACTCTACTGGCTTCTCTTTTATAGCTTCAGCTGCCTCCTCCAGCCTCGCCTTACTCCCGAGAATGTATTTTCAAAAATATTTGAAAAACAAATATTTACAAACAGCTCTATTCCTACTTTGTAAAACCCAACGTATTAAGTCCCTGCCAGTTTGACTTCCGTTCCCAAAAGCGTACCAACGATGCCATTATTAGTCTGTTTAATATAATCTACTCAGCCCTTGACAAAAATGAGTTCCCAATTGGCCTCTTCATTGACCTGAGAAAGGCCTCTGCTACTGTATACCATAACTACCTCTTACTTAAAATTCACCACTATGGTATCCGAGGCCTTACTCTGGACTATAGTCGTTCCTATCTCAGTGACAGACACCAATATGTAGTCATCAATAACATAACCTTCCCCAATCTACCATTAACAGTAGAAGTGCAACAGGGCAGCATCTTAGGACCTCTCCTATTTCTTATACACATCAATGACTTGCCAAATGTTTCTAACATTCTTAAACCTATACTATTTGCTGACGATTCTACCTTCGTCTATTCTGACCCCAACCCCCACACACTAAATAACATTGTCAACAGCGAATTTAAAAAAGTCCTCTCGTGGATGTCAACCAACAAACTTACATAAAACATAGAAAAGACCTTCTACATTTTAATTGGTAGTAAATCATCAAAACAGATTCAACTTCAGACAGATAATGTTAACATTACCAATAAAAATGAAGGGAAGTTCCTTGGCCTATACATAGACAAGAGACTGGACAACAGCTCCCACATACAACACATGCAAGGTCTTGCATTGTACGATATTAAAGAGCATTTGCCAGTCTTCCGACTGTTTGTGGAGCTTTTGTAGGTCTTTTTGTAAGGCTTGCATATTATTTTCATTTCCCACTTTAATGTAAATATTAGTGTCAGTTGCAAATAATATTCTCATCTGTCACTGATGTAAAGGACAAAAAGGATTGGCGCCAAAATGCAAGCTTGTGGTACCCCACTCACCACGTCTCTCCAGTCACATTCCTTTACATTTATTACGAGCCTTTCATTGTTTTATCCATTCTACTATTCTAGCATTTATTCCACGTGGTTGTTATTTTCTTGCCAGTCTTTCATGTGGTACCTTATCAAAAGCTTTAGCAAAGTCCATACTGCATATTATATCTACTGGAAATTCTTCGTTTGAATAGCTGGTTACAGTTTCCAACAATGTGAACAGGTCTGTAAGGCAGGGTTTATTTTTAACAAAACTCATGTTGTGCTGATTTTACTAGATTGTTCACAGTGAGATGGTGAATGATTTCTTCTCCTGGGATTGTGTCCACGAGCACAGATGTTGTTGTTGTTGTTGTTGAGTTAGGGGCGACGACGATCGTGGGATCGGATGCGCCCCGGCGTACCCGGTAAGGGTGAAACGCGAAGCCAGGAAAGGCGAAACGCCAAGCCAAAACGCGAAACGAGAGACGCCAAGCACTAGAAACTAAGACGCCACACGGCAAGGAAACGCACAAAGGGAGAGGCACAAGCACAAAACAAAACAGGGAAAACAAGCAGCCAGAGAGGCACACAGCATTTCACAGAGCAAATACACAGGAAATCAGGGTACATACTTGCCCGGGAACCGGGCCCGCGGGAACCGTATATTGAATGCTTCCCAGAGCACCCACCGCCAAGGGTCCCGTCCACCCACCGGGGACTCCATAACATCCGGAACCGGGGCAACAAACACCCGCAAACAGGGGACCCAAATGGTAGTACCCACGAGGCGAGTAGTCGCCACACGGCTCGACAGGAAGGGAACCTGCCCACCACGAAAGTTCTCTGGCCCGTCAGACAGCTGTAACTCGGCAATCTCCGTCCAGTGACCCGGCGGCATCACAGACGCCGGCAACACGTCCTCCAGGACCCCAACGCTCATCCTCACAGGAGCGAACGGGCCACAGGGCACCACCACAGGGGCACCCGTGGCCCCGGGCACACCACCAGACGACAGCAGGGAATCCGGACGGCGCGCATCCCTCCGTAACGTCACTACCAGGCCACGACCAGCACCAGAGTCCACACCATCCCTGGCAGCGGATGTCACCCCCCCCCCCCCACTGCGGAGAGACCCCTGGCGGAGAAAGAACCGAAGGCACGTCCGAGACACAGGCACCAGCACCGGCAGGCACATGGACCTCCGCCACCACTAGCTGTGGAGACATGGATGTATCGGTATCGACACCGGCAACACCCGAAGACTCACAGTCACTGAAGTCACCAACATCGGCCCAGGCAGAAGACGAACGCCGGGAACGTTTGGGCACCGGCCGGATATCGTCAGGGCCGGAAGCGGACCCAGAAACACGGGCACCACGAGCCGGACGAACCGACACCCGAGACAAAACGGCAGCAGCCTCCACCACAGGGGAAACCGGGACACACCGCAGGAGGCTCCACAGCCACCCCAGCACATCCGGGACCCGAGACACGGACACAGGGCCAGGCGCAGCATCCGAAGACGAGGGAGAAGACGGCAACGCCACACAGGGAGCACCAGGAAGGCCCACGGGAGCAGCGAGGACAGGGACAGGATCAGGCAGACCAACCGACGGTACCGCAATACCCGGAGGAGGGCCGGCAACAACCGGAGGAACGTCAGGCGTCGCCGGGGGAGCTGCAGTAGCGAACGGGACGCGCACCTCCACATCATCTCCAGAGGCAGCCTCCAGCGGGAGCGACGGAAAATCCTCTTCTAGGAACAAGTTGACAGGAGCAGCTGGGGTAGCAGAGCACCCTGCAGCCTGATGCCCCAACAGGCCACACCGGAAACAGGTACGAGGCTGCCGGGCATAATACACCCGGACGTAGTATCCCATAAGCCGGACAGAAGAAGGTATATCCGACCGCAGGCGCATTCCCAACGTGCGAATGTTCGTTCGCCTTCCAGCATACCGGCCCGAGGAGAGCGTGTTCACCCGCACGCTGACAACAGTACCAACCCCCCCGAAGTAACGCCGTAGGAGGTCGTCAGGAAACTCCAGGGGCGCTCCATGGATGCTGACATAAGTCAGGGCACCACTACGATCCGAGATCGCCACAGAGCCGGCATCACCCGGCAACGACAACATACGCCCCTCGTACCGACGGAGGAAGTCACGGTACTCCTCCTCCCCCACGAACTTGAGAACAACCCGGTGGGCAGTAACAAGCTCAATACCAAACACAGCCTCCACCGGGACACGAAGCATGTCACACTTAACCAGCTCCACGTCTGAGTATCCAGCCCGACTAGTGAACTCCAATCCCACGGAATTCACACGCACAACGGCGGGAAGGCCTCCCATGTCAAACTTGCCACGTCAACACGCAGCCGAGCAGCAACACAAACTGGGGGGGGGGCAGAGACGCCCACACCACCTGGCGACCAAAATGGCAAACAACCCCAACAGCCACGGAGGGTCGGCAAGACGTCTTCACTCCACGGCCGCCAGCAGTCGACTCCAGCCTCTAGAATGTGACCCGGGACTCAGAGCCTTTAGAATGTGACCCGGGACTCAGAGCCTCTAGAATGTGACCCGGGACTCAGAGCCTCTAGAATGTGACCCGGGACTCAGAGCCTCTAGAATGTGACCCGGGACTCAGAGCCTCTAGAATGTGACCCGGGACTCAGAGCCTCTAGAATGTGACCCGGGACTCAGAGCCTCTAGAATGTGACCCGGGACTCAGAGCCTCTAGAATGTGACCCGGGACTCAGAGCCTCTAGAATGTGACCCGGGACTCAGAGCCTCTAGAATGTGACCCGGGACTCACGTGACATCTTCAAGAACATACACATGCTACAGAGAACAAAGAGTTTTCAAAAGTTATATATGTGTGAACGACTCACCCCATCATTCTCATTCTTGTTAACGAGTTAACTTAAGGACAGAGAGCCGTCAACTGTAGGCTCAGGTGACAGCTGTCTAAAGCGACAGGCATCATTCTTCTGGGTCAAGAGTCGTCGAAGAGATGACTGTTCCGTGTTAAGAAGTAAACAGGAGAATCAGTAGCAAAGTGACATCAACTAAATTTGCCCTCTTTCTCTTCAGATGACAAATAACTGGATTTAAATGCAGCATTTGGCTGGGATATAAATTTAAGAATGTGCTTTTTATAAAATAATTAATGATTATTAGTCCTACGTTTTTTGTTTTGCAAAAAAAATAATCACCCAACATTTATTAGATATTTTTGCTACAATACATAAAATAATTATCATGTATATTGCAGAGAAATCTCATTAACGTGACGCATCAAGGAAAAGTCAGTAGAAGCCGTGATGAGGATTCGAATCTATTGAGTGGAAGCCTCAGGAGGTCCTCGTGGATTCAGTAGAATCCCAGGTTGCAGTCCTTTCGACTATGTCGTGCTCTAGTCGCCTAAGGCGTTTGCTTGGGAGTACCCAAAACATAGGTTCGAATGCTTGTCACGGATCCTACTGAGTTTCTCATCGTGCATAGTGTTAGAAATCAAATCATTTAAAATAAATAAATAGGACAATAAAACTTATTCATAGTGCAATATTTTAATCACATTTCAAGATGATAATATATTTTTACGGTATTGTGTCAATATCTTTAATAGTCGTAATTGGATCCCTTTTCTTAACACCAGGGAAGTGAGGAGAATGGGAGGGGGGGAGGGGAGACAGGCATGGGCATGGCAGGAGCCTTCAGGTGTTTAATATTTAGGTAACACCTGAAAAACTTTCATGTTTGAATCATACAAAAGAGACAAACTGCAAGTTGCATTATTGCTATTCTCCAGTCTGTTGGTCCTCAGTCATCGTCTTCTTCTGCTCCTCTTTATTCCCTTCCTCTGTCGTCTTCTTCTTGTTCTCTCAGTCGTCTTGTTCCTTTTTCGTTTTCTTCCTGTTCCTCTGTCGTCTTGTTGATGTTCTCCAGGTCGTCTCCCTCCTCACTGTTCTCCAGGTCGTCTCCTCACTGTTCTCCAAACAGTACTCTAGCCACACTGCTAAGTCCTGTTATGTCCTCGACGTTCTCCAAGGTGTCTCCTCACTGTTGTTCGGACTGTCTCCTCGACGGTGTCTTGGTCTCAACACACTTGTCTCACTCTCAAGCTCCTGTCAAAGAATAACACGCAACAACCCGTCCCGGATGAGTGGCCGTAATGAAGGCCAGGTAATTATCAGAGATAAACTCTATGACTACAGCACTTGGAAAGGGCATGAGAACAGACTAATACCCGGGATATGAAGAGGAAGTGAAGGATGCGTGGCCACCCTCTTGAACAATCGGGGGCTCGAACACCAACCCCTAGAAGAAGGCGGATGCTGCCCCGGTCAGTCTAAGTGGCTGGGCTCACCATCGTGAAAAGGAAAGGGTAACATGAGGTAACCAAGAGATACAATGCTGTAGAAGGAAAGTAAGGGATACAGAAATATTGGGACACAAGACGTCACAATAATTAACATGCAGAGTCCAGCGAGGATGGTGAAGGGAAATGTCGGGAAAGCGCCAAGCCATGACGACTATATAGCACTGGGAAGGGATCAGGATAAGGATTTGGGATGGGACGGGGGAAGGAATGGTGTCCAACCATTTGGACAGTTTGGGATTGAACACCGACCTGCATGAAGCGAGACCGTCGCTCTACTGTCCAGCCCAAGTGGTTGGACCAGTCCAGCGAGGAGAAAATATGACAGGTTGGTTGAACAATGTCTTCATCACAATGTAATGAAGACAAATAATCATCATGAGAAGATGATAACACGCAAAAACAATTGAGTAAAGCAATGCACTGTAATGAAAGAAAATGATTAAGCCAGAAAAGTATGATATAATTTTTGTTATAAAATAGCACACTGGATCAAAAATTTAAATATTAATCAAATTATACATATTCTATCATGATCATCATGCAAAAAGTATAACAATGGCCAGAAAATATATTTTACAACAAATCTAGAACAATAAAAAACCCGAAAGGGATTTAAATGTTAATCTTCAAGGATAAAAGGAACCAAGATCAGATGTAAATATAAAACTGATATTAGCCATACTCTTAAAAGCTACAAGTAAACTATAATGGTAAAAGCTGCAAGTTTACTAACCTGGCTTCCTGCCCCCCCTGCCACACTGCCGGGGTCATGACCCCTGCTACACTGCTGGGGTCGTGAAAGTCGAAGATGGGTCGGAGAGGAGTCAGCAGCGCTCTCTTAGAGCCTCAGTCAACTGTTAGTTATCGTCCTTGTCGCTAGGCCGAGCATATTTGGGATTTCCAAGGGCATTGCAGTCTAATGTTGCAAGGGATGCCGCTTAGAAACCCCAAGTTTGCTGCAGCGTTCAGAAGTCGGTGTTGCATGACAGAGCTTTGTCACAAGAGCTGTGGTCCAGGTGTCTGAGGGGTCCAGTGTACACTCAGCTGTCAATCTGATCTCTGTGTAGCTTAAGGTTCGTCCAGTGTGGTGTGTGTGTTTGTGTGTGTGTGTGTGTGTGTGTGTGTGTGTGTGTGTGTGTGTGTGTGTGTGTGTGTGCGTGCGTGCGTGCGTGTGTGTGTGTGTGTGTGTGTGTGTGCGTGTGTGTGCGTGTGTGTGTGTGTGTGTGTGTGTGTGTGTGTGTGTGTGTGTGTGTGCGTGCGTGTGTGTGTGTGTGTGTGTGTGTGTGTGTGTGTGTGTGTGTGTGTGTGTGTGTGTGTGTGCGCGCGCACGTGTGGGCGCGTGTGCACGTGTGGGCACGTGTGGGCGCGTGCGCACGTCTGTTCCCCACTGTAGATTTAGGCTGTCGTGAGTTTTCGCCACAGCCTATACAGAAGCTCCATAAGACAATGTCTGTCATGGTATGGTACAGGTAAAACTTTTCTTGTCATTAGAACCCGCCATCTGTCATAATAACATTCAAGTGTCGTATGGGAAAACACCACCTGTCATGAGGGCCAACATTGTGTCATGAGATAGTACAGTAATTGTCATAATCATCACATAAATATACAGAAACTGTCACAAGAGTTCACTGTCTGTATACTACACAGTGTCACACTAATGTATAACAATTGTCGTGAGAACATACAAAAACATTGTTCATTAATCCAAGGCTGAGCACAAGCAAGTCACCTTAAGGTACGCGAGTCTGCTTCCTCAAGCACATCATGCCAAGAGTATTACAAAATGATATTCCAGTCACTGAAGCCTATGTCAGAGTTCCTCACGTGTTTTCATCAGTGTTACTCTAAAATTCTGATCAGCTGGCTTATTAACAATCTTTATATTACTCTATTTATGGGTGTAAACACAAGGATAATACAAATGTACAAAAAGTTGGAAATTAAATGACAAAGTGTTTTCATGACGGGTGTGTGAGGGGGCGTGGTGGTGTGGATGATGGAGGCAGGTGTGTGAGGGGGCGTGGTGGAGTGGATGATGGAGGCAGGTGTGTGAGGGGTTACGCCGGCAGTGTGTGCCCCGCACCCAACGTCATCCATCACTCTCCACCACCAACTAAATCCACAACTGAAAATAGTCATCTGTGTGACATCAAGATGGTGTATTGCTCTAAAACATTGTTACTTATGGACTAACTGTAATGTTGACAAATTCAATATTTTGCAACACTGCACGTTTGCAATTATTTACGTTAGGAAACTTCATTTTTTTCACCAGTTCCGGAAAGTTCATTTTATCCAGGAAAAAGGCCAAAGTGGAAACATTTTACTAATGAACTGGCTAATCAAACCTCAAGAAGCGAGTGAGTCAGAACTTGCGGAGGTATACTGTATATATGTCATGGTAAACTTTAGCAACAAATATCACGCTGAAGGCAATATAGACTTGTTCTCAAAGGGTGCGGGGTTAAGGTGAGTTCCATCGTAAAGTTGGTTGTGGTGTTTTTTCCCCGTCACACACCTGTCTTCCGCGCCATACACAACTGCTTTTACCCATTATATTGGCGTTTATGATGGACATATTTAGCTGCAGATACCCTGGAGGCAGAAACATGGCGTACGTTGGACGTAATCGTAATGTATGTTGATAATGAAGTACAGCCTCTGAGTGCCCGCGTAAATGCGATCTGCAGATCTCCGCAACACACATACGTTATGAGTTATGTCAATATTTTATGTATAAATACGTTACAAAAGACCATCTTACTTCATTGTATTTGAACATTTGTATTATGTTTCAGAGTTAATTAAAGAATAAACAAAATTTGGTTAAAACAAATTTTTATGCATGCTGTGTCGAGGGTTCAACAGTTTGGAATACGCACTGTAGTGATGACACGCTCAGGTGTAACGTAACCTTGTCCAGGGTCACTGGCAGCGGCCCTTCACTAACTTGGCTGCCAGTCTGCCACTGCTCCCTACACCAGTCACCACACACGCTGGTGCTGCTCACTATGTCCTTCCTGCAACCCGTCCTCCTAACACAATGTCCCATTTTGACGTACATTCTAAGGCCAGAAATTGTCGTACTAGAAAATGGTAGTGATTCGCGAAACTGACAAACTGTCCCGTTTTGTTTTGGGTCCTGTGGGAGGTTAGGATAAGGGGGCACTTACGTACCACAGTTTCTTGACGTTGGGAAACCTGAGGAGGACGAGCTGCTGAGTGACTGTCACGTGTGTCGAAGCCTCGGTCACATCTGCCTACAACTACGTCAGCAAGGAGTTCCTGAATATATATATATATATATATATATATATATATATATATATATATATATATATATATATATATATATATATATATTTATTTATATATGTATATATTTATATTTTTACGTCTAAAAAACAGTAATAAACAATCTTATTTTTTCTGCTGAGTTACTTTCAAAAGAAAGTAACTCAAGTTACTTTCAAAAGAAAGTAACTTGTCTGCAGAAATAAGTTCTGCCAGTATCAAACGAGTTTGTCAGGAAATTACAGGTATGACAAGTTCGAAGAGTTGAAGATGGAAAAGATAAAATTGTTTTGTGTTAGAGACGAGACCAACAAGAAGAGAAGCAGTGCAGGCAGCAGGAGGAGGGGGGAGGTGAGGCGTCTGTGGACAGGAGGAGGAGTAGGGCGGCAGCGTCAGACAAGGAGGGTGTGGTGGCTGCGGTGGCTGGCCGAGGCTTGGGACTTAGCAGGCCAGTAGGGCCCTCCACCGCACGCTCCCACTGTTTCCACTAAGACCCACACCCCGGCCACCGACACACGCGCACACCGCTGGAACACACACATGTTAGTTAACCCTTAACACAATGAACAGATTGGGCGAAGCCTCGCAACTGGCGCTTCGTAAGCCACGCGCCTTGACCATGGGTGCAAAAACTGGCGCGCTAGGATCATGGAGCTACTTTTTTAGCTCATGAGCATTGGTGGGCGGCGGCCAGCCAACCCCCGGCACCCGCCTCATCCGGATTCAGTGTCTATTGTCCAAATATTCTAGAGAAACTATTTTCTTAAAATGTTTCAGCGTACCGAAAAACGTGTTGACGCTTCAAACTTTTGAGTGCAAGTATTACCTAGCTGAAAAATTAAATACTTATTAACTACAATATATGTTACGGAATATCAGTAAAATTAATTATTGTAGTCTACCAAAACCTGAGGACTTAAGGAACTTGGCCTTGACGATAGGTCTCGGCCCAAGCACGCACAAAACTAGTCAGATTTCTCTGGGTTGTTAGCCTATGGACGCACGAATTGGTAATATTCAGCAAATATTATACTGAAGTTAGTTGCTAAAACATATATGCGCATATGAAGTATTACATAAAGCTTTTCATTCGCACAATAATCAGGAAATTATGACCAAACCACAACTTAGAAGATGGAGAAGCGACGACGTTTCGGTCCATCCTCGACCATTATCAAGAGATGTGATGGACTATCAAGTCGACCTCATATCTTCAGCCACGTTATTGTGACTCATCGTCTGCATAATCAGGCAATATTAAGATATTGTAGTTTCCTTTCGACATCTTTTTAACGTGAAATTTAATCTAAAGTTAAAACAGAAGTCGAACACCAAGTTAATTACTTAAAACAAGAGAAGTGAAGGCTGCTGGACAAAACCGACGTAAACAATGGTCATCAAAATGGCGCTGAACCCTGGCTCACCAGATCAGCGCGGCTCTTGGAATAAGTTGAGCTTAAACCAAAATGCAAATAATGAGTCTTACCTTTATAGCATTAGATCATTACCCATTTTTTCGACAGTAAAATACAAAATAATAAAATATATGAGCTGGGATAAATTGGCCAGTTGGGTTAAAATGTTAAGAGCATCCTGCGTCATGTGCACAGCTGACTTGCAGAATATCTTGTGTGTAGCTGGCGACGAGGAAGCCGAGGCGAGGCTTCTCCCTCCCAACAAGAACCGATCATCACGGCTGCTGTGGAACAAAATCATTGTGAGACAACGCCAGATAGCCAACCATCAACACACATATATATTAATTTACAATTCATGATCGATCATTATTACAATTGTATACATGCTGTTCATATTTTTAGAAGTCAACAAGCATCATAAATATATCGGATAACACCGACAACATTCCGAGATGCTATGGTGTCATCAGAGCGAACTCACCTCTTTCTAAACACTTTGATACACCAGGTTATCTTCTCCCCCTCACTCCTGCTCATCCACACAATACCATATCTCATTGTCTACATACAACTGTTAACACCTGCATTCCTTTTCCAACTCCATTTCATCGCCCAACCACTCCACTGCCATTCCCCCATCAAAGACGACATTCATCCATGCAGAGTCACCACTCGAATCATCAGTGCTACCACTCATCGACTTGTTATCATCGATCCTAATTTTCCTCGGTAATTACACACCCTCAACCATCTTCAGATATATCAGTAGTATTACCCAGCCTTATCATAAGAACACAAGAATCAAGAAAAACAAGAAAACTGCAGAAGGAATATTGGGCCACACGTGACAGCTCCTATTTACACCCCAAACTCATTCCTATATGTCTCTCACTACCTCTTTCCTACATGACAAAACCCTCGCATTTCCAGTCAGCGGTGTTGTATCCACCTTGCTACCTCAACAATACTTCGCTTTATACAATACTACACTTTATAAAATACAACGCTTTACATGATCAAAATCAACTACAGTAATGACACAAATGGGCACCACATCTGGTGGCACCAACAAGCACCAGCGGTCTAACAACATGTGAACAGTTTGGCACCAACACAACAACCATACCAGCAAAAACACAACTTCTACAACCTCCATCAATGTTGCAAGCACACTGATGTTGCATGAAAAACGCAATATACTGCAGTACCTTTATGCTGTCAACGTAACAGCCTCCAAAGTTCTCAGGAAAGGTCACGGCGGCCTTACTCTAAGGCCAAGCTTGATATCATCAGGCTCACCTAGCCCGAGGTCTCCTTGGGAAAGGGCGTCATCCCAAGCCAAGGTGGTAAGCTTGCCACCTTGTTATACAGTTATATACAGTTTTTTGTATGTATGTATATATATATATATATATATATATATATATATATATATAATATATATATATATATATCACACACACACACATATCCCCAAAAAGAAGTCCATAGCAGCTGTCTAACTCCCAGGTACCTATTTACTGCTAGATGAACAGCTCATCAGGTGAAAGAAACTGCCCATTTGTTTCTGCCTTGGCCGGTAATCGAACCCGGGCCCTTAGTGCTGTCCACTCAGCTGCGAAGCCTTATAGTGTGTGTGTGCGTGTGTGTGTGTGTGTGCGTGTGTGTGTGTGTGTGTGTGTGTGTGTGTGTGTGTGTGTGTGTGTGTGTGTGTGTGTGTGTGTGTGTGTGTGTGTGTGTGTGTGTGTGTGTGTGTGTTGAATGTATCCTATGCGATAATAATAATAATAATAATAATAATGATAAGGGTACTTTTGTACTGTACTATACTATCTTACTGTAGAGTACTATCTTACTGTACTATGAAATTCGACAAGTTATGAATGCATTAAACGTGCATATATCAAATCACATATGAGTTGATCCAGCCTACTGTCAGTTATCAGTTCACATCTCTACACACTAGGCTCCAACTGTATAATGATGTGAAGAGAGTTACTTATCTCTCAGCACCTGTGATGCCAGCAACCAGGAGTCACTACCACCACTGTACACCAAGGGCGATGACCCAGCTTGGTACACAGGCTTCAGTAACACCAACCAACACCGCCTGTGTTTACAGCGCCCCGCAAAGTTTGAACACTTACATTATACAAATATATGTACTTGGGTTACTTAGGGCTATACTGATATAGGAAAGGTATTCGGTGCTGCAAAAACAATGAAAGCATTTTCCAAATAAAATGCACTGATGTTTATCATCATATAATAAAGTATTAGGTCACTCTGCATACACGTGTGCTTCGAAACCAATGTGCATCAAGCGTGATATAAGATGCAATCACCAACATATAATAAAGGTCTTCATCACTTGTGCAGGATAAACTAAATAAAAATAATTCATTGTCAATCGAATGGAATGAACACTAGTCAGCTGCGGTATATTAAATTACCAAGTGAGTAAAGTGCCTTACCACACGCCGAGGGATGTAAGCTTTGGATCACTACTTCAGGTAGAGTCGAGATCTCCGATTAGTCGCAGTTATTAACTCACATCTGACTCCTCAGGCAATAGTTATCTGGAATGGCCTCCTCACGTTTTCGCTGATAACAAGAATAAACTGAGAGTTGCACTGTGTATTTGCTTATTTGAACTATGATGCTTCGTTCAATGCATGCAAGCTATAAGTTCTATCTTCATGTTTCCACAAGATTACAGCCAACACTAAGTTCAAGTTTGTGGTGTTATCATTGTAGGTTGGGCAGAGTCAGCACTGAGAGTCCGAGTGATGAGAGCGGCAGCCACACGACCGTCCACCATCGCGGCTTGCGTCCGACTGACTGCTTATGGCTGCCGCAGCAGATGGAGGCCACACCACTGACGACCTAATTCTGCTCCTTACCGCTTTCTGAGGAGGCTCCCTCCTCCATCTTGCATCGGTCACTACCCTCATTACTTCTTCAGCGTACGGCTATCATGCACAAATGTAAAAACAACGTCATAACATAAAGTAGGGTGGGTACACAGTCGCGTCTCTGCTCTCACATACCTGCTCAAGAAAGTTGCTAGAAAGTTGCCGGCGCTCCGTATCCGGACTGGCGACCTACATACCTACCAGCCCATTTGCTCCATTTCACTAGCACATTCAAAAGATAAAAGGATCATATCTCACAACGAGATTTATTTTCCGCCACGAGTGTCAGTGGCAGAATGTACGGGGGTGGTGGCGTCGACAGTGGGAATGAAGCCCCGTTACCGCAAGGGACGCCAAGCATACCACCTGTTGCTGCCACCGGGAAGTGGCACATAACGACGAGGTTTTCACTAATTATAGCGTTCTTGGTTGCTTCAAACTGAGATCCTGCTCAAGAGTATGTTGCCATTAGCACTGCATAGTGAACCTTCAGCACGACGAGGGCGGCGGCGTTGCTTCCGCGTTACTGACACGGGAACTGGTTTCGTGAGGTGTGGGTCTCTAGGCGTCCCTGCTACCTTCCACTACCGCCAGCACAATGTCCATTAAATACACAGAACATGCGAGATCCTCAGCACAACTATAGCGTCATATACACCAGCCTACCTATCTAACTTGGTCTCTGTCGTACACACGCACACCACAGCAATGTTCAAGGACAGTCCCCTAGAAGGAGAAATTTGAGACGACGAGAAGTCTGACCATAATTAGTAGGGGTGGCGAGACCACCGTTAAGGGTGAAGAGGTGGGGAGCCTGAGGGTAAGGGACCATCCTGGTGTGGTGGAGCGTCGCTGGCTGCACACTGATGATTATATGGCCACAGCCAGTGTGGAGGTACAGAGGAAGGTGACTGGCTGCCACAAGATAATTATGTACTGATGGAGAAACAACTGATAGGTTTGATTCCCCTGTGATGTGTTGGCGGTAGTTTATCTCGTATTAGACTAGTAATATAATACCCTCCAGATGAAGGGATAAACTGGACTGGCAAAGATGAGGTGTTTCCGGAAGTTTATGACTGTTTGGCCATAGTGAACTGATGAGAAGTTATGATCAGTTAATATCGGTGGTGGTGACAGCCATGACAAGATATGAATTGAACACAGGTACAATAACCCACATAAGAAGCAATATGCTATCATATGTTACGATATTCAGAAAACCACAGCTTAAATGGTCAGGGTTAAAATATCTACAATAAAAAGGCAAATAAAGATGAGAGCATCAAGAAACCAAAGAACAAATATAAATCAGGAGGGAATGTCAGCAAGGAGTCCCTCTCGTAAGAAGCCACAATATTACTAACGTAAACTGGAATTACAAGTCTCTTAGAGGAAATTTGAAGAAAATAAGGAAACGGGAGAGAAAAATGATAAAGGCATGAGTGGAAGGAAGACAAGAAAAACAAGATGGATACAGAGAGTGTGACAACGAGGTGTGCGAGGAAGAGCTAATAATAAAAGGAAAGTAGAAATGAAGAGAGGGAAGAAAGGCGCTCTTGACCCAGAGAGAAGCAAGGAGGGAATGGGGAGGTGAGGGAAGGGTGGGAGTATTTGGGCCGGGGGGGGGGGGGGGAGTGTGCCAGGCCGACCCCGTGACCCAAATCCCCCCTCACCCCCTCCCCTCCCCTCCCCTCCCCCCCCTCCCCTACACTGCCAGATTTCTCTTCCAGTCAGCCAGTCACTACTCCCCGCCTACACTAACCTATATTGTACGCCCTCTACTATCAGTTCCTTCATTATGTGACACTCATATACACATCAAACAAAACATAAAGCTGTAAATTACAAACAGGTAAATCATACCTTTTAAAAAATCCTTCATATAATACAAATGTTTTAAACGCCGCGCACCCTATTTCATTTTATTATTTACATTTTTAAGATTCCACCTATCCGGATTGAGAAAGCTGTGGTGGTTGGTGCTTTGAGCGGTGATGACTGCCAGCCGCGTCACCTCATTACCCGCTCGGCTGTCACACGCTGCGTTACTTCTGGCATTAATTAAATGGAGCATTTTGTGTAACCCAAAGTCAATATATGTCAAACAAGAGAGCAAGAGGAGCTGGTGCAGTGTGTCGTGCAGGCACAATGATTCGAGGATTTGAGATGAAAGTAAGATGTAACTAAATCACTGTAGAGGAACACCAAGACAAGGGTAAACTTCAATAGCGAGCGACGTTTCGCCTGTTGTGGTTTCATCAAATTCTCTAGTCATTAGATAAATATATCACATACGCTATAATATTGGTCTACAGATAAAACTCATTAGGAGATATATGTCAAGTCACTTCCTTGTTTCAGCGTCGAGTGTGCCACTATTTTTATGTCATACGTATTGAGAATAAGCTGGCAAGACAGCCGCCACGAGAACAAAGGGGACGAGTTGTGGCGGGTCTGGCGTTATTTTCACCAGGGGGTTCAACGTACCGGAACGATCTCTGGACTCGCTCATGCCCACCTTTTTCTCATCCTCGACTTTCCCTTCCCGTTCTCTCTCTCTGTGCTTCGATCTCATCTTCAAATTTAAGTACATATTAACCCACCCACCTACAATGATATCACTCGTGGTTATCGAGAGGTGATGATATACCCTAGTCACCTACAGCTTCCGGAATGTCCCCGAGAGTGAGGTGAGAGGATTAGTAACCATCACACCATGTATGGACGCTGTCTGCTGCATACTAGGCACCACAATTCTGCATGAGAATGAGTAAATAGATCGCTGCAATAAGATACTGTTACTTTATGCACAAATATTATTGACGAATTGCAGTGTGGACGACAAGAGTCAGATTCGTGCTTGGAGATTCCAACTGATAAAAAGAGCGCAAAATTTACAACTTACGCATTACTGGACTACTTTTTATGACCTGAATAAACTATTGACGCACATATAAAACCTTATGCTGCTCCATTCAGCACACAAGGTGACATACAACACTGTTCACTGACAACACTCTAATGCCACAAGGAACTAGATATTTACAGAAAGCAAGCTGCTATGTCAGATTTAAAGCTTTAAAAGCAAATCAATAATATATAAATTCCACAAAATTAATAAAATCTTTCTCTCTTGAGTTGGAAAACTCTAACATTCTTCAAACTCACTCTTTTTTAAGACAGCAAATAATCAAACAGCTTTTATCCCATTAAAGTATATAGCCCGAGCGAGGAAGAGGTGCCAGTATCGGAGGCCGGGACACAGTACCAGCAGGGGACGGGCGGGAAGGAGCACAGGCTGGTCCCGCGTCAAGCACTAGCCTCCAGCTACAATCGCTGGTCATGAATACGATATATTTCTTGCTTGGAATGAATGTCCCAGATCTTGAACATTGCTGAACAGTTCCACGTGAAAACATTCAGACCCATGGTCGCCTGGACGTTTTACGTTGTACGTTATGTCCGAAGTGGTTACTTAGACAAATGTAATAGAGTAATTGACCACAAGAAGACATTTGGCACGAGCACACAGAGAAGGTCTCACATTCAGATCTTAATCTACAAGCCTGAATAAATCATGAGACATAACGTACATATTTCAGAGATCCACTCATTTACTGTGTGATTATCTTGTATATAATGATATTGTCAATGGGTACCTCATGGAATGATCACACACACACACACACACACACACACACACACACACACACACACACACACACACACACACACACACACACACACACACACACACACACACACACACTGTACACCGTATATGTAAGACCAGGTTCAGAGTATGCCTCCCCTTCATGGAGCCCCATCTTAAAAACACATATGGAAGCTCGAAAAGTTACAGAGGTTTGCAACGAGACTCGTCTCAGAATTCCGAAGGATGAGTCATGAAGAGAGACTAAACCCGGTGACGCTAGAAAGAAGGAAAGAGCGAGAAGACATGATAGAGGCATATAAAATACTTGGGGAGTGACAAGGTGGAATAAGAGGAAATGTTCACAATGAATACCAAAAGAAAACAAGGGTATGGATAGAAGTTTGAGTCTCAGATGAATCATAGAGATAGAAAGCTTTTTTTCAACGTAAGAATAGTGGGAAAATGTAATGATCCAAAGTAGCAGGTTTTAGAGGCAAACTTCATGTATAAGTCTAAAAGTAGATATATCACGGAAATAGGTCAGGAGTCATTGCCTTAAATAACCTGCGGCTAGAAAAGCGGGGTCCAAGAGTTCGATCCTGCAGGCACAAATAGGTGAGTACACACACAATGGAAGCCCTTAACCTGTACAGACATGAGGATTGAGAGCTGTGTGTACACTGGACCCCCAGACACCAGGACGACAGTGTCTGTGTGTACACTGGACCCCCAGACACCAGGACGACAGTGTCTGTGTGTACACTGGACCCCCAGACACCAGGACGACAGCGTCTGTGTGTACACTGGACCCCCAGACACCAGGAACATCACCTGACCTGGAGACAACAGTATAAGCGTGTTTCACTGCTGCTAAACATCTGACGGGTTTTATATTGGACTTTTATAGGATGGTTTCCGGGTTAGAAGACTGATAAAATCTGTGAGGCTTGGAAGGTTTGATGAGGATAATGTAAGGAGGTTTAAGGTGGGAGAGGATGGTTTAGCAATGGTTAGGTGAAGGCAAGGTAAAGATGTTAGGAAGGGGTTGAGGGTTAAATTATATTTATATAGTCAAAGTGTTTAAGTACTTTTTCCATAGATAGTAATACGGACACCTATGTAATGTAGTCCAGGGCTGTCATTAGATGTATAAATTTGGACACGGCTTGTCAGCTACACACAGTAGTTAAGTTTGCCAGTTGTGTTTACAACAGTTGTGTCATCCAGGGCTGTCATAGCTAACTTTATAGTGTATAGGCCTGCAATGCATTGTTTAGTGCAGTCGCCTTATAACAGATTGGGCCCAAGGTCGATTCCCGAGCAGGTCGAGCATACTGGAAAAGGTTTCTCACACATGATGCCACTGTTCACGTGGTAATAAATATTTACCCGGAGTTATGTGACAGTTGTGGGTAGCATCCTGGGAAAAGGTTAGCCGTTATCCTAGGCGGACCTTGAGATGTCTACGAGGCATACTGGCCCCGACAACAAGAAACCAAACCATTACTTGTGTTGGTGGTCGAAACTTATTAACTATATATATCTGAGTTAAGCGGTCCTGAGCTGTTACTCGGTGTGTGTGTTAGTTAATCACAGTACGTGAAGGCTATTAGTTAACAGGAAAACTGTTTAAAAAATCGTCTAAATGTGTCACGAGTTGTCTGCGGAGTGGCGTATACTCCTCACTATCTTATTGTTAATTTGTCGCAGACTAAACTTGTCCGAACTGGCTGGGCAGTATGGGCATACTGCACACAGACATGTATGAATATGAATACAGACATGTATGGGTAGGGCAGTGGAGAGGTCACTGACTATGACCAGATTTACACACATTAAGTTGGAACATCATCCTTAAGCTAATGATAATTTATCTTATGGCACTCAATTCAAAATCATCAACTTTATTAGTGGACTTATTATTTTAAACTTTTCGCACGCCTTGTGAATCTAAATTACTTGGCCCTGTTAGACCTCCACACGCATGTAAACTGCCTAGTCACGCCTGGGTGCTTGCCCTCAGTCGTGATCCAGTGCTGGTACAAGCACCGGATTCTTGACGCTCCGCCAAACACTAAGAATTATTCCCGGGTTACATTACGATAGGTCGCTGTTTGCATAAGATAATCCATATTTCCAGGTTATAACTTAGATAGCATGGATTTATCGTGCAGTAGGCAAATATAGTTGGCTAGACCACTGTATAGGCAAATATAGTTGGCTACTTTTACCATGGTTAAGTTACACTTTGAACATGACTAGATAACACCTTCACAGGTCACACCACGAGTCTCTGTATACATCTTATAGAGTGTTGTGAGCCTCTTTTTGAATCACTTGTGATATAAAAAAATTACTGATACATGTAATATTAACAGTTGTGTAACTAGCTTCACAAGATTGTCAGTTGCTTAGCTTAACGAATTATGGAGTTCAGTTCCTGGACCTATTATGTGCCTCTGTAACCTTTTACACCACCGCCCACGGGTATGTGGCGCATAATAATATGCGCCACATACATTACTGGCGGTCAATAATACTGTACCGCTTTAGTGGCCACACCAAAGACTAGCAAGGACTTGCGTGGAAACAGAACTAAGCTCACGAGTCTTGTCGTCCTTCCTGGCTAGCGTCGAGGTGTAAACAATCACAGGGTCTTTAAAAACGACATCGTTAGCCACAACAGAAGACGAAAAAATATACTAAAGCTTCAAGTTCAATAACCCTCTCTACTACCCCTACCCCCCCCCCTCACGTCCCTCCCCCACCAACTCTTCCCCAGGATGACCAACAACCCACCGTCGCGCAGCGTAGGGGAAAAAATCAAGGTCAGCCATGTTCAAATTTTTTTCTCCTTTCCGAGTGAATGCTGCTTTACTCTGACAACCAAATAAGTTCGATATATTTTTTACTTCGAAAGTTATTATTTTGTAGTGACGCTTCATTTAAAATCATTTCAGACAATTGACCTCTCAATCTTGGTTGAATTTAAATTCATACAATAACTGTACGAACCTAACTGTTTTGCCATGAGAGCCACAATAACAGGTGTGAGGTACTGACCTGTTGCATGGGTAGCAGACGTGGCCTGCTGGGTGGGAAGTAGGTGTGAACTGCTGGGTGCGAAGCAGACGTGTCCTATTGACTGGGAAGCAGAAGCGGCCTGCTGGGCAGGAAGACGACGTGGCCTGCTGGGTGGGAAGGAGAAGTGATGTGTGGTGTGTACGGCCTCCCAGACCCACCACGCCCCCACCCCAGCTGCTGAGGAAAACACAGTTTGAATATGAGAGTTACGGCGCTGGAGAGCGATGATGTGAAGGCGAGGAGGACGGAGCGAAGGGTAGGCAGTGTGTTCTCTGTTGGCCGCGTGGGTGGTGACTGTGGCCAGCAACCCACTCCTCTACACCTGCCTTGCAACCTACCCCAACCCCCCACCATCACCATAACCCCCCCACCACGTCCACCACCCGGCTTCACGACAATGTGCACTCTCCACTACACCTCCGTCGACTCCAACGCCCAACGCTTCTTTAAGGTACTGAGTGTAGCCACAAGATGCAAGGAAGAGGAAGGCCAAGGTGAGTGGTGTGGTGTATAGCGGGGGTAGCGGCAGGAGGCGGGCGCGGCGCGGCGTGCTCCTGGTGCAGGGCCTGAGCAGGTTGTGGCGTTGAGAAGCGGCGGCCGCAGCGGAGTGAGCGCGGCACTCTCAGGAAGTGTGTCGCAGGCCCCGTGGTCCACTTCCACCGTCTCCCCGCATACCTATACAGAAAGTAACCCAATCAGTAATCTGAAATTGCGGAAATCCGTTGGCATGGGCTTTTTGCGAGGCGGCGAGTACTGCAGACAGGCACGTCTGGGCTGTGGTTCTGATCCCTCATCGGAAACAAGACAAAATGTTGGAAAGTCTAATTGACACATCCGCGTTGCAAACGGCTATGGTGAAAGTTAGACACGACAGGAGATAACAATGCAGGCAGCGTAGAAAAAGTGCTCCTCCAAAAATACCACAAAGACAGTAAGTAGCGATGATAGAAGAAGCAGAGCATCTAAGTTGAAAATAAAGGATTGGACCTTGAAGGCAGCATGAAAGCAGGTCGGGGAGACGCCGTACCCAGCCTCCAGACTGGTAGCTGCGTTTCTAGTTCATTAATAAGGTTTTTAAGGTTCTGTCTTCACCTTGGTTTCAACTTAATATACAGTTGAAGAACCACTTCTTTTTATCGAATGTACACTATTTCGACTGGACGGTGAGTTGGATTTTCCAACTGGTAGCTTCCTCTAGCACTATTATTATCTGATATTGTTTGTGACTTGGCTGGCAGCTCCAACTGCTGCTGTCTAGAGTCCTGCTGACATGTAACTGAAGATGCATTATTTTACATTCTTACGGCGACCATGCAGTGGATGGGGGAGCGATATTTGGCATATACTTGTATATAATACATCTGGTTTGATAGAAGAAGCATACAATAACTAAGACAGATTTTGTCTCTTGAAAGGCAAGTTTCTACGGTTGATAATGGCAACCGCGAGATATTGGGAACGAAAAAATGAATAAAATATATAAAAAACATTTGATAATAAATAAATGACATAAAGCAGAGAGTTTTCCACTTGCTCTCTGGGAAGAAGCCAGAAAATGAGTAATGTGCATGGCTGCTTACACTGTTTATATGACTGAATGCCTTTACGTCGATATATGAGCTGAGGTGATGGTGGCGGTGTTCAGTGTGCTTGACTCCTCACAAGGTGTGGGGGCGGCACATGAGTCACACTAAGCGCCGTGCACCCTTCCTCCTTGCTTGGGTTAAGGCCGTTATCTACGCAAAATGACAAGGGGTTAGTGTGCGTGCTTACTGACTTGTTTACATATTGGCGTTTGCTGGGAGAGCGGTCCAGCTTCAGCTCCTGGGTCCTATCTTTACAACTGGTTTCCTTTGTTAGTTTCAATACAGCTTTCTGAAGCTGTCCTGAACAAACAGCTTTCTGTTAGTGCAGTTAAGTACTGGACTAGAAATAGTACAAGTTTCTGAAGCTAACGTTTGTAGGGTCGTAAAAGCATCCACGATGTTCGCCAGTTTCACGCATGTTGCTGTTATTATTATTATTATGCCTCAGACTGCTGTCTAATAATACATTTTCTTCTGTTCCGACTCCGGGAGGTTTTGCTCGTTTATTATATTCTGTTTAATGTACCCGCGTTCGTAGGCCTTATTTCTTAGTTTGTTTACAAACAACGTGCAGCAGGAAGTGAGGAAAGCGTCGAGGAAATACTCCGGATTCTTGGTAAACCGTCAGACCTTCCCGGCGTTGTGAGGTCGGCGCCGTGACACACTACCCTGCCCGACAGTCACATCTTCTCTCCTCGCCATTTTGTGTTAAATTACCGCTGACACCACTACTAATACCACCGCTTTGTCAGCCAGTTGTCTCTTCTACCACTGGCGTCACCACCGTCAAACCTACAACACCACCGGCTACACATTACACTCTCATCTCATAAATACACATTAACATCGGACTAAAACGACACTCCTTTCGCTGATAGTAAAGAAAACAATATAATGAAAAATTAACAGGCAAACCTTGTAACATTATTTCCATAATGAAAGATTTTCTGTGTGAAGGTGTGTCCGCTTGGCGCCATCAGGGGTTTACAGAGCCGGGTACTCACGAGTACACACCAGTTTATGCGCCTATCTTAGATTATATATGAAGAGTTAGAGTTAAGAGTGCCATGTGGTACTAAACTCCTCATCTTGCTGCATGGTAAGTCACATATGGACATGTTATCAGCAGCCGGCACTGTCAGACTTTAGATGTTTATAAGGATATCCTAAATAACACGAGTGTGTCTAAGGTAATTGCAAGGCTCCAGGTACCTCATACCGGAAGGTTTGCAAAGTCTAATGAGCGGACAATCTATAATGTGACGTATAAGACTGTGATCCAGGTCCAGCTCTTGAGTGTTCAGGATTCAGGAGACTCGTCACTTGCAACCACTTGTCACAGGTAACGGTAGCCCAGCCTCAGTCTGACACTTACTGTCACGCTGTCTGGTAAATGTGTCGTTTTGTTCTGCCAATATATATGTGTCAGAACTAACCAGATCATATTTTCTTATTACTATTGCTTTCCGGCTTTTGAATTCCAGTGATTTCTCTCATGTTAGACCTGAATTTTTAAATCAATATAGTTTTGATAAAAGATTGGAGTAGTTAGATCTATTTCAATTTTGGTACATGCTAATTATCTGTTGTGGCATAAAGTTATATTTGTGTGAGATGGTATTAAACAACAAAGATTCCAATCTTTCAGTCTGAGCAGGAAGCAGATTATTGATGATTGTTATTTTACTCGCCTAATTATACTCACCTAATCGTGCTTACGGGAGCTGAGCTTCCGGTCTATGGTCCCACCTCTCAGCTGTCACTCAACTGGTGTACAGGTTCCTGAGCCTACTGGGCTCTATCATATCCATACTTGAAGCTGTGTATGGAGTCTACCTTCACCACAATCGCTTCCTAATGCATTCCATTTATTAACTACTCTAACACTAACATTCTTTCTAATGCCTCTCTGACTCATTTGGGTATTCAGTTTCCGCCTGTGTTGCTTTGAGCTATTACCACCTGTGTTAAATTATCTTATCTACCCTGTCAATTCCTCCTGAGAATTTTGTATATGGTAATCATGTCTTCCCACTTTTCTGTCTTCCTGCCACGTGAGGTTCAGCTCACGGAGCCTTTTCTCGTAGTTCTGGAACTAGTCTAGTGGCATGCCTTCGAACCTTCTCCAACTTCGTCATGTGATTGGCAAGGTAGCGGCTCCATGCTGGAGCCGCATACTCCAGGATCGATCTGATATATGTGGTATACAAGGTTCTAAAGGATTCTTTACACAAATTTCTAAAGGCAGTTCTCATGTTAGAAAGCCTCGCATACAACGCCGATGATATTCTTTTCATGTGGGATTCAGGAGACAGTTTCGGTGTAATATCAACTCCTAGATCCTCCTCTCTGTTCGTTTAATGGAGTAATTACGAGGCTCTTGCTGTCTATCGTAGAATCAAGCCCCGCTACAACGAGCCTCTCATATTTTTAATTATCTATTTATACCAAGAGTTCTTACATTCTTGTACAACCACCAGCACGCATAACGTTACGGGCAGGTCCTTATCCTAATTTTCCACGAAATACGACCCGCCAAATCCTTTACCAACCAGGTACACATTCACTGCTGGGTGAACAGAGGCTACAGTTAAAGACTGGCGCCCGGTCAATCCTCCCCCCAGCCAGGATACGAACCCAGGCCAACCGACGTAGCATCACCAAATATACAGACAATAAAATATTTAAAACAAAATATTCGTAATATTAATCAGACGAAAGTTGAAATATGCAGCAGGTAAGGCGACCATCCTGAGGGAACATGTCAACATGTCAGAGTACGGAGACATGACACCAAACATGTCAGCGTGCAGTGACATGACACTAAACAGGTACAAGAACAGGAACAAATTAGCTATACAGAAATGTTAAGGGTATAGAAGATAGTGCTGCACGCCTGCGGTGCTCACCTGGTCCTACACTGTTGGCAGATAACAGCTCTCTACCACCTGCCCCCCACCACCTGTGCTGTACCACTCGCCCCCCCACCACCTGTGTTGCACCACTGCCGCCCCCCACCACCACCTGTGTTGCACCACCCGCCCCCCCACCACCTGTGTTGCCCACCCGCCCCCCCACCACCTGTGCTGTACCACTCGCCCCCCCACCACCTGTGTTGCACCACCGCCCCCCCACCACCTGTGTTGCACCACCCGCGCCCCCACCACCTGTGTTGCACCACCCGCCCCCCCCACCACCTGTGTTGCACCACCCGCCCCCCCACCACCTGTGTTGCACCACTCGCCCCCCCCCCCACCACCTGTGTTGCACCACTCGCCCCCCCACCACCTGTGTTGCACCACTCGCCCCCCCACCACCTGTGTTGCACCACCCGCCCCCCCCACCACCTGTGTTGCACCACTCGCCCCCCCACCACCTGTGTTGCACCACCCCGCCCCCCCACCACCGTGTTGCACCACCCGCCCCCCCCACCACCACCTGTGCTGTATGTAAACATGTGGTAGGTGACGTCACGCTGCCACGTGCTGTATGTAAACAGTGTGGTAGGTGACGTCACGCGCCACGTGCTGTATGTAAACAGTGTGGTAGGTGACGTCACGCCGCCACGTGCTGTATGTAAACAGTGTGGTAGGTGACGTCACGCCGCCACGTGCTGTATGTAAACAGTGTGGTAGGTGACGTCACGCCGCCACGTGCTGTATGTAAACAATGTGGTAGGTGACGTCACGCCGCCACGTGCTGTATGTAAACAGTGTGGTAGGTGACGTCACGCCGCCACGTGCTGTATGTAAACAGTGTGGTAGGTGACGTCACGCCGCCACGTGTTGTATGTAAACAGTGGTGGTAGGTGACGTCACGCCGCCACGTGCTGTATGTAAACAATGTGGTAGGTGACGTCACGCCGCCACGTGCTGTATGTAAACAGTGTGGTAGGTGACGTCACGCCGCCACGTGCTGTATGTAAACAGTGTGGTAGGTGACGTCACGCCGCCACGTGCTGTATGTAAACAATGTGGTAGGTGACGTCACGCCGCCACGTGCTGTATGTAAAACAGTGTGGTAGGTGACGTCACGCCGCCACGTGCTGTATGTAAACAGTGTGGTAGGTGACGTCACGCCGCCACGTGCTGTATGTAAACAGTGTGGTAAGTGACGTCACGCCGCCACGCGCTGTATGTAAACAATGTGGTAGGTGACGCCACGCCGCCACGTGCTGTATGTAAACAATGTGGTAGGTGACGTCACACGCCGCCACGTGCTGTATGTAAACAGTGTGGTAGGTGACGTCACGCCGCCACGTGCTGTATGTAAACAATGTGGTAGATGACGTCACGCCGCCACGTGCTGTATGTAAACAATGTGGTAGGTGACGTCACGCTGCCACGTGCTGTATGTAAACAATGTGGTAGGTGACGTCACGCTGCCACGTGCTGTATGTAAACAATGTGGTAGGTGACGTCACGCTGCCACGTGCTGTATGTAAACAATGTGGTAGGTGACGTCACGCCGCCACGTGCTGTATGTAAACAGTGTGGTAGGTGACGTCACGCCGCCACGTGCTGTATGTAAACAATGTGGTAGGTGACGTCACGCTGCCACGTGCTGTATGTATACAGTGTGGTAGGTGACGTCACGCCGCCACGCGCTGTATGTAAACAGTGTGGTAGGTGACGTCACGCCGCCACGTGCTGTATGTAAACAGTGTGGTAGGTGACGTCACGCCGCCACGTGCTGTATGTAAACAGTGTGGTAGGTGACGTCACGCCGCCACGTGCTGTATGTAAACAGTGTGGTAGGTGACGTCACGCCGCCACGTGCTGTATGTAAACAATGTGGTAGGTGACGTCACGCCGCCACGTGCTGTATGTAAACAGTGTGGTAGGTGACGTCACGCGCCACGTGCTGTATGTAAACAGTGTGGTAGGTGACGTCACGCCGCCACGTGCTGTATGTAAACAGTGTGGTAGGTGACGTCACGCCGCCACGTGCTGTATGTAAACAATGTGGTAGGTGACGTCACGCCGCCACGTGCTGTATGTAAACAATGTGTAGGTGACGTCACGCCGCCACGTGCTGTATGTAAACAGTGTGGAGGTCAGGTGACGCTGAGTGAATATAAAGTGAGGAACAGCAGCAGTGAATAAAGAGGTGTGGCAGTGGTTCACATGCCTAACGAGATGTGGGTCGGCAAAGACTTGTATAATGGAGCCAGCGGTGACTTCACGGCAGTTCTTATATATAGTGCCAGCCAGTGGTGGCTTAACGGCAGGTCTTATTTATAAAGCTAGCCAGTATTGGGTTCACAGCGAGGTTGTATTGGTTATCTATCTATCTATCTATCTATCTATCTATCTATCTATCTATCTATATATATANATATATATATATATATATATATTATATATATATATATATATATTATATATATATCTATATATATATATATAGTACTATATTAGGCCTCAGATGGTGTGTAATGGGCCTAAGATGGTTAGGTTAGGTTTTACTAGCAACACAGATTAAAACATTTTCCGGTTTGTCCAAATTCAATAATACAAGTCAACATTCTGGTGGTCCATCGCGGCATATTGTACTTTCATTTGAGAGGGTGAGTGGGTGTGTCCAGCCCTCCTGCCCTGGTATATCTGGGCCTCCTGCTGGGTATATCCGGCCTTTCTACCGGGTGTGTTCGCCTTTCCACTGTGCGTGTCCGGCCTCCTGCCGGGTGTGTCCAGTCCTCCTGCCTGGCATGTCCGGCCTCCTGCCGGTGGTGTCCAGTCCTCCTGCCTGGCATGTCCGTCCCCTCCTGCCGGGTGTCCTCAGTCCTCCTGCCTGGCATGTCCGGCCTCCTGCCGGGTGTGTCCAGTCCTCCTGCCTGGCATGTCCGGCCCCTCCTGCAGGGTGCAGTTTTGTGTTCACTGGTGTTAGTGATCAGGGGTTTATAATAATGGCATCACCTCAGGGATGATAGGTCGCGATTGACACATGAATGAATCAACCTGGAGGTGGTTGCCGGCCCAAGGACACCACCTGTACAGACTACGAGAAACTTGATAAACAGCGCGGAAACATTGTAATGCTTGTGCCTGAACGGAATAGTGTAATAAGCAATATATAGGCGGGCTTGGGAGGCGGCGGTCAGCCATCACACCAGTGCAACGCTACACATACCTGATACAAAATAATAACTACCTACAGATAATAGCTTATGCATTATGTAATTTATATTATGCATGTTTAAGATTAAGTTACTTAAGACCACGTCACGTCGCAAAATTATGGAAAATATTGAATGTTCAAAGAATATTCAGAGAATCATCTGTTGGTGACGGTCGAGAAAAATAGAGAAACGAAGATATAGCCACTATGGACAAATTTCAAGAGGGGCAACTAACAAAATACAAGCACTGGAATGTTAAAAGTCGAGTAAGTCAGAAACACGTACTCAGCACGATGGACAGAAAGAGCTAGAGAAACAGCCGGAATACAATAAATTGAAATGTTTAAACGCAAGAGAGCACGGCTCAGCCAACTTTGTTAAAGAAAGAATGAAGAAAGTAGGAGAGTAACTTAGGCAGCGTCAAGTGTAGACGAGAAGAGGCAGCATCAGTGGTGCCGCTGGTGTGCTCACCTGGTTGCAATACGCTCCATTGGTGCTGAAGGTTGTGGTGATGTTATTATCCAAGTTGACAACGCCTTCTGTGCTCGGTGCTCCGTTGGTGGTGGTGGAGGAGGTAGTAGTGGTGGTGAAGGACGTAGTGAAGGAGGTGGTTGAGGTGGTGGTGAAGGTGGTGTTGGAGGAGGTGGGGAAGAGAGAGAGGCTCCACACTCCTCCCCGTCGTCGCTCTTCCAACCTTTCTTGTGCGCTCTGCCAGCCACGACGCACTGCCCAGGGAGTACAAGTTAGTCACCAATCTCACACTATGCACTCACTCCCGCCAGTAGTATCACCCTCCTGTCTCACAACACCCTGAGACCCCAGAGCTGGGAGACAGTACAACTAGTTGACCTTACAGCACACACAGGCGGGTCAACCCGTCCTCCTAACAGAGCGTTGCATTTTGACGTATACTTTACCTAAGGCTAAAAATCGTTTACTAGAAAATGGTGGCGGTTTGCGAAATTTATATACTGCCTCTTTTCTGTTTGGATCCTCTGGTAGGTTAGAAGAGGGGATTTTAGTACGACAGTTTCTTGACGTTGGGAAACCTTAGGACGAGCTGACAGCCATATCTTGGGCACTTTATTGCAAGATGAAGTTCACCCATCGTTCTCAAGCAGTAAAGGCAACATGCACAGCTCAGAGTGAATCTCAGAAATAGTTTCGGGAAAACAATATTCCATTAGTAACGGAAGTATTATTAGCAATTGTCAGCCTCGTCAGGCGACGACCGAGAAGCCTGCATCACTGGTGACGGCTCACAAGGTTAGCTAGAAGCAAATAAAGGTGATTACTTTGAAAGGAAAGTTATGCATTGTATCGACGTTGAAGCAAAAATAATTTGTATATAATATTAAACTAATACAATTTTATAGCAAAATATAGTAAGAAAGTAAGATCTGGCTAAGGGAGAACTGCCATTATATATAAACTCTATGGGCTCGTCCACTGCGCATTTGACTAATTAAAAATACTCTACATTTGTCTAAATGTTTATATGTAGAAAAAGGGAGAAGGGGTATTGGAGAGAAGAGAGGGTGGAGGAGGGAAAGGAGGAAGACTTGGTAAAGAGGGAGAAGGGGGTAAGAGACTCGGACACCGCCGGATACCCCATCATGTAATCATACAACACAACAGTTGCCATTGGGCTACACTGCCCAACACTGAAGTGAAGATTACTTTTATCATCACATATTAGTGTTTTCAGGTTTCAAGCCAATACGTTAAGACTTTCTCAATAAATTTACTTTATTATACACCCCATACCCATCCTGTGGGCGGTAGTGGACCCCATACCCATCCTGTGGGCGGTAGTGGACCCTTTACCCATCCTGTGGGCGGTAGTGAACTCCCCATACCCATCCTGTGGGCGGTAGTGGACCCTTTACCCATCCTGTGGGTGGTAGCTAGTGGACCCCATACCCATCCTGTGGGAAGTAGTGGAAAGTGTTACAGAGGCACATAATGGGCCCAGGAACTGAACCTCACATTCATTTAGCTAAGCAAGTTAGTCTTCATAAAATAGTTACATATATAAATATATTTAAGACAATGAAGCTTTTCAAGATATTAATTAAAGAAGGAAACAGGAAAGAAAATAAAAGATCAGAACCATAAGGTACAGTATCGGTAATTCCCTAATAGTTTGAGTATTGTGTTTTATTATAAAGGAAGTGGAGTTATATTTAACTGACTAAACTGAACAGGTAAAGAAACGTTTGAGCTAAAGTCAGCACCTCGTGCACTGCTGTCACGCTGGTAGTGACGAGAGACTTAAGTAACATGGAGAGTGGATACTGCCTGGGAAACATTGATGGTTCTGAGAGCCCACTTGTTTGAGCTTGTGGGCACGTGAATATTCGACGAGCAACAGGCAGGTGTAAGAGAGAAGCCGTAGGAAGAAAGAGTGGTGTGAGCTGCGCTGGGCCCTGGGTGTAATCTTACCTTGATCACCTGCCTCATACAGCTCCAGGGGCGGCTGGGGCACGGCCAGGAACTGTTCCTTGGTCATGTGCGTCCTCACCTGACCCTTGGGAGGCCTTGCGTCCTCCGCGAGGTCAAGGTCAATGTTGTCATAGCCCTCCGACGAGCTGAGGTTGACTCTGAGAGGCCAAGTGGGCCCTGGGCGGTGCGCAGTAGCGGAGTTAGCGAGGGTGACCCTGGGCGGGGGAGGAAGAGTCGCCCTCTCTTCCGGAGGGGAAGAGTCAGCCAAGTGAGGGAAGAGAGTGTAGATCTGTGAGTCTTGTGCGGCGGTGGTGGTGGTGAGGTTGGTGGTGGTGGTGAGGTTAGTGGTGGTGAGCGGGCGGGCGGTGAAGGTGGTGGTGCTTGTCTGTACCTGGGAGTGGTGGTTGTGGTAGGCAAGTGTGTGCTGAACTTGTTGATGGCAGGATTGTACGTGGTGTATGTGGTGATGGTGGGACTGGTGAGGGCTGGGGGGTGAGGAGTGACAAGGGAGGAGCGGGACACGCCCGTCACCACGCCAGGACGGGTGCTGGTGAAGCGGCCGGTGAAGGTGCTGCTGGTGCCGTAACGAGGGAAGGAGGTAGGTGTGGTAAAGGAGTATGTTGTGGTGGAGGCACATGTAGTGAGAGAGGAGACACCCGCAGGTGAGGAGGGGCTGGTGGTGGAGGGACACGTGCTGGAGGAGAGGCAAACAGGGGCAAGTGCAGCAGCAGCCTCGGCGTTAAACGGCAAGGGCGGCAGTGTGTATCCTGACGACATACTGGCCAGTGTGTAGTCCAGGTGTTGGAGCGGCGTGGTGGTGAAGGTGGCCGAGTATGTTGGCGGAATGTTAGTGGTGGAGGTGGAGAGGTGTTGTGGTGCCGGGGTGGAGACAAGGCCCACTGTGAAAAGAGAGCCCTCAGTGCTCCGTGTGGTCATGGCAGCCTCCACGCCAGCACAGGGCCGCCTCGCGCCCGCCACACCACAGCCACTGCTGACTTCTCACTTCCCGTAATACCTTGAAGGGAAGTACAAAATATATTTTATATCTGATCTGTTAGCTTAATTAGTTTATTGTCAGCCCCATACCCATTCTGAGGTCGATAGCTGGAAAACTTCGCATATAATGTGATTAGCAACTGGACCTCAGTGTTCTTTAAGCTACACAATTAACATTGCTGGTGAGCTAGTTACAAAGCTCTCATTTACCTAAACTATATGGTAAAGTACCAAGGTTAGTGAGCTAGCTACAGTGTTATAACTAACGAACATGGTCTTAAGGCAAACAAGAAACAAACTTACAGGCAGTATGATATCTACAAAAGGCAAACCTCGAAATTTGAGTAATATGACATCAAGAAAATGATACACTATTTGTTGCAATTGATAGAGTTATGATTAAATACTTTATTTTGTTCACGATCAGTTACACAGTGATGTATGTAAATAGTTTTGTTAATGAAGTTCACATTACGTGATGCAGGTGGAACCACCTCCCAGACACTTCCAGCAGCGCCCGGGTCTGCCAGTAACCTTAGAAATCTACTGAGCGTATCACCTAACCCACAGATATGTGCTCTTCCTGCATAATACTATGACGATGAGATACCTAATGGAGATTTAACTGTTTCAGATCGATTAAATTTTGAACTGAATCGTCAGTACTGAACCACTCTTGGAGTTAGACTGATGATGATTGATTAACTGATGAAGATTAAGCCACCCAAGAGGTGGCACGGGCATGAATAGCCCGTAATTCACCATCAAAGATGATGATTCGCTGTCGACTGGTTATATTACTAGTTCTTCTCCTCAACTGACCGTCCTTTAGCAGGTTTGGGAAGAGGTATGAACTGTTCAATTGGGAGGTGGTATTATTTGTAATTAGTGAACAAAGTAGAATTAACAGATCCATCTGCACATGAGGTGAGCTGCTGAGACTGGCAAGAACAGGGAAGAGAGGGCAACCCAGAGCAACACCCTAAGTTTAAGAGAAGCAAATCCCCATGAGCCGCGATGAGGGGTTCGAACCAACGAACGGGATGTTCCCAGCTGCGCCTTAGTCTAAGCCCAAGTTTCTAAGTCTTTCTAAGTTCCTTTCTAATCTAAGGCGCAGCTGGGAACATCCCGTGCGTAGGTTCGAAGCCTTATCACGACCCTTGTGGATTTCTTCTTTTGATATATCACGCTATTGTGATTTCTGTGTGAGTGTTAAGAGAAGCATTTTCCATTGAAAGACGAGTTAAGAGTCAGCACAGGCTGATGAGTTCGAAGATATCGTCAGTAGGAAGCGGGAGATGAAGAAGTCCCTCAGTCGCTTTTTGACTAAGGAAAGAGAACGTCATCACCGAAAACATTAGTATATAGAGAATCCACATCAAAACTAAGTATCTTAAAGGGAGGCTACAGGCGCAATCTTTCGATGAAGTCTTGAGAGCGACGGAGCTGGGCTGGAGAAAAAGTACCAATATAAGGAGTGAGAGTTTTGGCAAGCCAGAAGGCAAGCCGATAGAGCCGCCTGAAGAAAAGATACGCCAAAGAGGAATACCAGGTTTGTGAGTTATAGGTAGACCATAGAAATAAGGAAGAGAAGGGCAAATGACACGGAAACGTTTTACGAGATCAAAGTCAGTTTTAATTTACGATAAAAGAAGCTTTAAGGCGATCCAAAGGATTAGAAATCAGAGGAACATAGGTACGGGAGTCAGAGAGCAAAAATCAGCCTTCTGGAAGTAATTCAATCGGTCAAGGACAATAGAGCTGGTGTTTTCAGGGTTGCAAGAGCAAGCTGGAAGCAAGATCACCTAGTTGTGCTTCCGGGGGTTGATCTCTGCTCTTTTGGCCCGCCTCTCAACTGTCAATCAACTGTTACTAACTACTAACTATTTTTTCACGCACATTCACACCCCCTCCCCCCCCCCGGAAACAGCCCATAGCAGCTGTCTAACTCCCAGGTACCTACTTGCTGCTAGTTATCAGGGGTGAAAGAAACTCTGCCCATCTATTTCCGCCGGCGCCGGGAATCGAATCCTGGTCTACAAGACTACATATCCAGCATGCTGTTCACTCAGCCACCAGCGCCCAGTTACCAGGCTGGAATTACCAGGTTGCAGGTGTGGGGAGGTAGCAGACAGCGGGTGTGGGAAGGTGGTAGACTGCAGGTGTGTGGAAGTGGCAGACAGGGGTGTAGAGGTGCCAGACAGCAAGTGTGTGGAAGTGGCAGACAGCAGGTGTGTGGAGGTGGCAGACAGCAGGTGTGTGGAGGTAGCAGACAGCAGGTGTGTGGAGGTGGCAGACGGGTGTGTGGAGGTGGCAGACAACAGGTGTGTGGAGGTGGCAGACAGCTGGTGTGTGGAGGTGGCAGACAGCTGATGTGTGGAGGTGGCAGACAGCTGGTGTGTGGAGGTGGCAGACAGCAGGTGTGTGGAGGTAGCAGACAGCAGGTGTGTGGAGGTGGCAGACAGCGGGTGTGTGGAGGTGGCAGACAGCTGGTGTGTGGAGGTGGCAAACAGCAGGTGTGTAGAGGAAGCAAGCAGCAGGTGTGTGGAGGTGGCAAACAGTAGGTGTGAGGAGGTGGCAGAGAGCAGGTGTGTGGAGGAGGCAAACAGCAGATGTGTGGTGGTGGCAAACAGCAGGTGTATGGAGGTGGCAGACAGTGGGTGTGTGGAGGTGACAGACAGGTGTGTGGAGGAGGAAAACAGCAGGTGTGTGGAAGTGGCAGACAGCAGGAGTGTGGAGGTGGCAGACAGCGGGTGTGTGGAAGTGGCAGACAGCAGGTGTGTGGAAGTGGCAAACATCAGGTGTGTGGAAGTGGCAGACAGGTGTGTGGAGGAGGCAAACAGGTGTGTGGAAGTAGCAGACATCAGGTGTGTGGAAGTGGCAAACAGCAGGTGTGTGGAAGTGGCAGACAGCAGGTGTGTGGAAGTGGCAGACAGCAGGTGTGTGGAAGTGGCAGACACCAGGTGTGTGGAGATGGCAGATAGCAGGTGTGTGGAAGTGGCAGACAGCAGGTGTGTGGAGGAGGCTGACAGCAGGTGTGTGGATGTGGCAGACAGCGGGTGTGTGGAGGTGGCAGACAGCAGGTGTGTGGAAGTGGCAAACAGCAGGTGTGTGGAAGTGGCAGACTGTGGGTGTGTGGAAATGGCAGACAGCAGGTGTGTGGAAGTAGCAGACAGCAGGTGTGTGGAGGTGGCAGACAGCAGGTGTGTGAAAGTGGCAGACAGCGGGTGTATGGATGTGGCAGACAGCGGGTGTGTGGAGGTGGCAGACAGCTGGTGTGTGGAGGTGGCAGACAGCGGGTGTGGAGGTGGCAGACAGCAGGTGTGTGGAGGTGGCAGACAGCGGGTGTGTGGAGGTGGCAGACAGCGGGTGTGTGGAGGTGGCAGACAGCGGGTGTGTGGAGGTGGCAGACAGCGGGTGTGTGAAAACGGCATACAGCGGGTGTGTGGAGGTGGCAGACAGCGGGTGTGTGGAGGTGGCAGACAGCAGGTGTGTGGAGGTGGCAGACAGCAGGTGTGTGGAGGTGGCAGACAGCAGGTGTGTAGCACTCACACATGACAAGCAACAACAGCAGGAGTGGAACTCATCAACACAGCGCATCACATAATGAACTTAAAATATATTTCTTCCAAAACACAAGAAAACAAATAAACTGATTCATCCTTGTCTGCTTCTACGGTAGTTTAAAATATTTTCCAAAATATTTGTAATATGTTATAAGACTGGGATTCGTATGCACTGTAAGACTCAGCAAGTCTAAAGTTTCCGCGGGTTCCGTGCCCATTATAACTGCTCCGGCGGTGAAGGCGCTCTGGTAATAACATTGATGAAAGTTAAGACAACATATCACCCGCCTTGAAAAGGTAATATAATAATATTTTGTGAGTGATGAAAGCGAAGGCCATATTACCTGAGCGTTGAGGTGTAAGGATGAGGAGGAGGTTGTGGTAGCCAGGGATCACTGTGGTAGACTGACTCCTGCCCTCGCCCAACCCTACCTTCCCTCCCTCCCTCCCTCACTTCCCCTTCCCGCTGGTTTCCTCAGCCTGCCTCCTTCCCCTCCCTCGCTCCCCTCACTAGTTGAGGGTGTTGTGGAGGGTGGAGGGGGTGGCCGGCCTGCTGGTGGTAATGATGCATGCCTAACGCTACACATTACCTTCCCTGCCCCACTACTCCCACACACCCGCTCCTCCAGATATGACTTATCAGCAAGAAGGTGGTTGACCCGAGGTTGGGGGCGTGGGCGTGGTCACTCACCCGCCCCACCCACACTCGCGTCTAATTGGTGGGTTGTTAGGGCTGGTGGGGTGGGGTCATGGGTGGGGAGGTGGGTGGGAAGGAGGTGGCGTGTCATTAAGCGGGCGCCAGCTCGTTATCCCCGGCCTGCCCACCTTATGGTCCCACCCTGACCTCTTTCCTCTCTGATGAGACCCTCTCGCGCATTTTAGAGGCCGCACAGCGGAGTCCGGCGCCGCCAATATTTATATCCGCTAAAGGTGTGTGTATTGCGGGGATGGGCGTGGTCCAGCCGCCTTGATAACTAGACTCTATTTGGTGGTGTTATTGCCAGGCTTGTGTAGTGGTCCTTGTCTCTCCCTGCCACTACCTCAAGCCATACACCATCCCGTGTGCTCCAGTTAGTGCTCCACCTTGCTGTAGGGGTCATGTTCTCTCCCACTATTGTTATGATCATCTACTATAATGTTAACTAGAGTGCTGTAAATTGATTAAATTTCAATTTTGTGTCATTATGCACCCCATACCCATCCCATGGGCGGTGGTCTAGTTACAGAGGCACATAATGGGTTCAGGAATTGGACCCCATAGTTCGTTTAGCTAAGCCAGTGACAATCTTTTGAAGCTAATTACACAATTATTGATATTATATATTTACAAGTACACACACACACACATTATATATGACAGTGTCAGACCACGGAGGAAAATTGAAACAGGAATTTCCTTAAGTACTTTCGTATATTAATACAATATATTAATACAATATTAATATACGAAAGTACTTAAGGAAATTCCAGTTTCAATTTTCCTCCGTGGTCTGACACTGTCACATTTTTAATCACGTGTTTATTTTTCGTGATTCACACACACACACATATATAATAATTTATATATATGTGTGTATTTTAATTATTATATATAAATAATAATTTACACAAATACATATACACATCGATAATCTTTTGTATCACAAGTGATTCAACAAGAGGCTCACAACAGTCACTATACATCTATAGTGAGTCACACAGTTACTAGTCTTGCTCCACACCCACCCAACTGGGCGGCAGCTTTACAGTCATGTGCAGGCTGCACCTACAGTAAGCAAGCTTTGGATACTTTGCTAATAATCCTGGCAGTACATTATTATGAATGAAGTACTTACACATTTCTTGAACTCCATTGATGGTCTTATCTCTGAATTCCGCCATTTTTTCACATTCCATTATATAATGACGCAAAGTATGCGAATAGTTCTGCTGACAGAGTTTACATTTAGTCTAATCTACATCAGCAGATGTTACAAACTCCCAGAGGTACTTGTAGCCAAGACTAAGCCTAGCAGTGGTAACATCTAGAAGTCTGCTAACCTTATTGGATGACCCATAGTCGTGCGGTTCTTCCTGCATAATAGAATGATGGTAAATGGAATAACTGGTGTGAATTTCATTTTGTCTCACGTCTACGAGATATTGTTGATGTACCCAGCACTGCCCCTGTCACATAATCATATATTTTAGGCAAATTATAACTTTTGTAACAAGTTCACAACGAAAGTTAATTTGCGTATTCCGTAGAACCAAAAATATGGTGTAATATGGTGTTGTTGGTGCAGCCATTGTGTTACTAACCTTCCCGCCGCCACCTGCACAGTGGGGGGTCGTCTTCATAATAAAGCAGAGTAAACATATTGCTATGCAAATGTAGCGATCTTGTCCTGTGCCACTGTAGTTGTGTGGTGACGTTACTGCATTGTTTCTGAGAGTGTAGTGTCTGAGTGTGTGGTGTAGATCAGTGTACAACATCCGAGTGTAGTGAAGTGTGTATAACGTCTGAGTGTGTAGTGTGTACAACGTCTGAGTGTGGTGTAGTGTGTACAACGTCTGAGTGTGTAGTGTTACGGTATCAACACCATTGCTGGAGTGGAGAGTGGCGATTTCGGCGCCATCTATGGACCTGCACTAGCTCCAACTCCCAGGTATTAGGTGAGATGAAAACATCGCCATCTGTTGGCAGTGGTGTGGCGTCGGCGAGAGGCTCCTGTTTCATACCTCAGTTGAGGTCGATGATGATGACCTCTGGTGGTGGGGGGGGTGTAACGATATCATCACCATCTAGGTTGTGAAAGCAATTGTAATTTCAATTCCCCGGTGGAAGGATGTTATCTAAAGATCACCCAGTATACTGTCTGTCTAGCTAATGACGTTTTATGTTCACAGAGGTGATGTAAGGAGGCGATTGTGCTGAAAAGGGCTGTTCACCTTGGACAGTCCTGAACTCGACTTGGTCATGTGAGAGGACAAAATGGCTGCCGTCGGTAGTAGCAGCAGTGTGTTAGCTGCTGGATTTATGTGGTGTTGCGTGGACCGATGAATTCGGGATTGGCCAGGAAGAGTTGCCAGACGAGTTGTGCATCTATTGAGAAGTGCTGCTAGTGTGTTGTTAGACTTCTGCCAGGGTGTTAGCTACCCTTGTACGTAATCATGAGACCCTCTGTCAGCTTGTGGCTGAAGCCCTCTGCCAGTGTTTCTGGAGAGCTGATGTGGGGTGTTGGGACATAGTGACGATACGATGTGTGGACTGGCCCATATTGAGGAAGGTAAACTTGCTGGTGATTACCATTAAGCGTGGACGATGTACCTGGAGGTAGTGGATTTGCTGGGACTTGATGAACGTCCCGAGTGAAAGCGACAGTGTAAATGTGTAGTAATACTTGGATAAAATATATTGAAGGTGATAATATATTAGGGAAAGTGTAATAGAGTATTGTTTATCTTCCCCCCCCCCCCTTATTCCTTGCACTGTTACTGGCTACCGCCAATTCTTAAACTTACCATCGACTTTGGGTAGGATAAGGAAGTGGTGGTTATGACACGCTAACAGAAAAGAACCCGGTTACTGGCCCAAGCTGGCCGCGACATGTAGTGTCTGTGTGTGGTGTCTGCCTATTTCTTTCTTGTTCGTAAAAATCAAATTGTTAATCTGACTGCATTAACTTTTTTTTTAATTTGTTTGCAGTCTTGAAACACCTCTGATCTGTGCTTTCTCTCGTTTAGTTCCCTATTATAAGCTGGGTAGTTTAGCGTCTCCAAGGAAGTCTATGTACACTACATGTTCTTCCTTCATTATTTAGGTAAATTTATTTTATTTACATATTCTCTGAATTCCCCAACCGTTTCAACTATATGTAGGTTTGTAGATAAGAGTAATAACTAGGTTCACGTTCTCTATCTTGATTCAAAGTACCTCCAGCTCCTGAATTTAACTGTTTGCTTGATGTCATCTATGTAAATTCTATTGGTCAATGAATTTCTGATGTTCCCAACACGCATTAGATTTAATTGCAAGGCTATTTAAAGACATTATTCATTTTTCGTTGTTGGCTAGAACCTTAGTTTACCTGTAGAACGTTTTGAGTTCTACTTCTCTTGCGAGCGAGTTTATTGTGCACCCCATACTCGTCCTATGAGCAGTAGTTTGTGCACCCTACATTCTTGAATTTATCAGACACTAACACTAGTGGCTTAGACGAAGACAGGAAGCCGGCGGCTTGTTGAAGGTACCCCCCCTATTTGTATTTATCTTTTCCAGCTGTACTTTAACAGTTTTGGCATTTACAGTTCCGTGGATTTATAACCCTGTGGGTGAAAAAGCATCTCTTCTCGGTCCCATATTGTGGATTGAGCTTGAAATCGTTGCTCCTAGTTTGTTACATCTGACCTTTTGAAGAAATTTTCCAGATGAACGTCTTCCAAATTGTTAAATATTTAAAGTTAATAAGAGATCTGCCGTCAAGCGTGCTCTGCAGTGTTAGCTGTGGCCCTCAACCGGGAGTTGACTTGGCTCTAGAACAATGTTACCTGGTGTTATAGCTCCTTTTGGAGAAGGTGTGTTCTTCTGAAGATGTGCTCTCGATGTTTGGATACAGTAATAATCCAAATGTGGGCGCACCAGTTATACAAATGAATTGCTATCTTCTTTTCCTTAAGGTCAAACATCCTGTAAGCAGGAGTTTATTGTGCACCTGATACTCATACTGTGAGCGGGTGCTCAATAAACTTTCTATCCAAGAAGTAAATTAAAGATCAGCCCAAGCTTCGTTTTCAGTCAAACTCTATGCTCTAAGCCATATTAATGCTCTGTCCACAGACGATTCTCTCTCAAACCATAATACTGATGGTTCTCTACACCGCCCTATGGGTGCAGTCGGAAGTGTAGTTGTGACAATAGGTGATGGCTTATGTTATGAGTGGAGAGTCCGTATCAACTGCCTGAGCAGTCTGCATTCCACGAGGAAACGCACTTCCACGTGCCCCGGGAGGAAGAGCGAGGCATAGAACGGAGGGCAGCGCTGAATATGGTGTCATGAAAAAGGAGGGTGCGAGGGAGAGCAGAGAGTGTATCATGTAGGATGAATAGGGTCCAGTCAGCCTTGGCAAACTGCCACCTTGGGGGGGGGGGGGGTGAAAAAAAGTTGACAAGGATGGGGAAATGGTCACTGTTATGGAGGTCAAGAACCCGCCATGTGAAATCAAAGTAAAGACTAGCAGAGAGAAAGCAAGACAGGAGAGGATGCGAGTGTAGGAGTCAACATGAGTGGGCTCGGCAGAATTCAGAAAACGGGGAAGAGAGGACAGCCCCGAGTGTTTGTCAGAGCATCACCCCAGAGGGGTATGCCGACAATTAAAATAACCCAACACAAGCACAGGCTCTGGTAAAGAGGCCAACAGGTGCTTAAGATCTGGAAGAGAGTGGGACATTTGGGGGACATAACTGGAAGACTGTATACCATTTACTCGCATAGATACCATTTACTCGCATAGAAAGTAGGGGGATGAAGGGAATACTATTACGAATCAATAGTAGTAGTTATGGGCCCCCAGCTAGGAAAGAGAAATGCATAACCACGAAAGTGACCAGGACGAGCACCAAGAATCAGCTCTTTGAGACATACACAAAGTGGTGAAGACTGTTGTCAAAAGTTGGAGTTCATATAAGTTGGAATAAAATCTACGAATATTCCATTGAAGAGTAGACATTGTTGCTGTTCTCTCTCCTTTTGACAGAGAACAATGAAGAACACAACATACTAAAGATGATCAAGATAGTGAAATCAGGGTTAGGGTAAATTTAGCAAGGACGATGGAGTTAAGGGAGCGGAAGGACGGACCTGAGGCGGAGGAACAAGGTCCGGAGCAGGAGGCGGCATTGGAGAGGGGCGGTCAAGGGAAGCAGGCGGGAGGGAGGGGAGGGGTGGCAGAAACATGCAAGTGCACCTCAGCAAGGGCAGCAACCGAGAGAATCGAAGGCTAAAGGAACCTCTGCAACTAGGACAGGGGTCCCAACCACTGAAATGGGAGGGGATGCAGTGATGGAGGGTGGGGAAGAAAGTGATGCCTTCTTACCTGACGGGAGGAAGAAGTAGAGAAACCAGGCTTGCTTGCTTAAGTGTCTGACTTAAGAGATAAGTGTGCCAGTAACAACGTACTGGGCGAAAGTCTATCGCCTCAACAGGAGAACGGGAGTGAACAGGAAGATTGCTGGGAGGATGCACAACAGCCTGGACAGACAGCTGGCGTGGAGGGCCATGAGACAGGGGGGAAGGGCTGGGAAGGATTGGTGGATACCTGGTTGATGGGGTTCTGGGAGTTCTACTCCCCAAGCCCGGCCCGAGGCCAGGCTCGACCGAGTCGATCCTGGAAGATCAGGAAAGAAGACACTGGAGAGACAGCAGATGGGGAAGGAGGGAAACCCCTTGGTTCAGAACGTAAAGGAACAGGGGGATGAGGCAGTAGGCATGTCCAGGTCTAAGGCTTGGAAACAGTTGAGACTGAGAAAGGAGGGAAGGGCGAGGAGAGGTGGAATGCAACACAAGAGCATAACATATGCCAGCGAAAGAGGATAGACAAGTTACAGCCCCGCTCTTGTGCCAGGTAAGGCCACTACGGGCTCACCATGGCCAGTGCTACTTGGAACTTTTTTTTCGAGTAGCTGAATCTAAAACAGAGGAGAGACTGACTTGGCATCTCGCCTTGGGAAAAGACAAACGATTGTGGTACTTCAAATTGAGGATGGCTTCCTCAAATTTGTAGTGTATACATTTGCAGGAGGTAGGGTGGGCATCATTGCAATTGAGGCAGAGAGTCTGGGAAGAAGCGTGACCAGAGTTCCCACACATGGGGCATAGGGACACTGCACTGGGGGGGCCTGGTCGCCCACCCCACGAGCCTGGGTAAGACAGGTCAGTTCAGTTTCCATACAGAATCAATTTTAAATCTGGGGCCTGGAACCAAGGAATACCCAACCACCACCTACCATGGCAGCCAGGCACGGGCCAGTGCAGGAAGGGGTGTGTGTTGTCCCCAGCGGTGCTCCCACTTTTTAACAAGGAAGTCCTACTGTTTCGTCCATTCTCCCACACTGGTGCAAAGATTCCATTCTCCCTTTCGCCAGAGCCTGGACACCCAACCATCCACTCACGGGTGGCCCCTCCAGCAGGTGGTCCGGTGACGCGCAAGGACCCTACGGTGGTGCCCTTTTGCACATGCAACCCCCCAAAGAGGGGTAGGAGAGTGGGTGAAGGAAACCCTCACCGGTCCCAGGGAGGTGTACGTGAGCCCCTCATCACGACAAGATGGTGGGGAGACAGAATGGAAGAAAACCATCTATGGGATGAAATATCAAGAGCATCTAGGTCAAACAGTGTGTCATGGGTGACTTTAATTTTAGTGGAATAAACTGGCTTAACAGAACAGGGAATAATGAAGCAGAAGATTTTCTAGAACTGATGATTGCTTCCTTATGCAACACATTAAGGAGCTAACGTGAAAATAATACTTTAAGTGTTAACTAACAGGGATGTGCAAATTAATGATATTGAAATGGGGAGTGAGCTAGAGAACAGTGATCACAAAGAAATCAGAAAAAAATTCTGTTAGTGCCAGATTGATAAGTGCATTGTGAACCTGAACAGCAATGAGAAACGACAAGGCACACTAAGTTGTAATGACATTCTGCACAGTACCGAGGCAAACCACACTAGCAGCTGTAATGGCATGTTGAACAGCAACGACACCAAACTGCAATATCACTTGTAAGACATGTTTTCTCAATGGTCTTCACGATCTTTTCACAATAAAAACAACTATGTGAACACTAACAAAATACGAACCTAAGACAAGAGCTTTGAATAAACTTTATTATTAAAAAACATAAGTGCCCTTCAAAAAATGTTTAGGATTACTGTAATAGATAATTGCTGCATTGCTCATCATAAAGCAATTCTGGAATAAACGGCTTGAGACATTCCCAGCAAACAAAACATGCACACCACAACACAATTTTTGTTTTCACAGCTTTCCAAGTCAAGAAAATTATAAACCACTGTAAAGGGCTTTGTTATGGTCTATGATATTTTATTATCAAAAAATCTCTCACATTACACCTAGAAAAACTTAGCTAAGAACAAAATCAAGAGAATACACAAATTGTAATTCCGTAAATGTCATTGCTATATCATACAAATTATGCCAACACAGACTAATCATCACTTAATGGAAATAATTTATAGTTCCATGACTATTATAAACAAGTTAATGATGTGAGAGTTTTATTCTGAAAGCTAGTTAACTGGTCTACATCTGACCAGAGGGACAACAAAGGACCCAAAACATTAACCAGCTTCTAATTGTTACCCGTACAATTCCTCTCACCATCTCCCTCCCACAATCCACAAAAGAACAAGTAAAAAATATACATAAATGAGTTAACCTTCTTACATCAGGTTTCCTCAAGATATAACTCATTTTTGGCAATTCTTTTACTTAGTATCATCCCTATGCTTTTATGAAACTCCAACACATACTAAAGCCACTTTTTACCGACTTGCTAAAAATATTGCAATTCCTTCATTAGTTGGTATTTTACCATCATTTACCCCCGACCACCTCAGATACCCATACAATGAGCAATATACCACAGTCAGCGAGTGGAACTGGACATTATTAGTGCCACACCCATTATCATTCTCAACACCACATCCAAACACGTGCATTTACTCTCCTCACCAGATCTTTTTTGCCCATATTCTCCCAAATACCTAATTTTCAACAAACAAATTTCAATCCTCTGTTTATGAAAATTATGAAATATTTATATTTTGATAGAGTACATGTGTTCTGGTGAGTTCTTCCAATGCTTTTCTTAGGAAATGCAGTATGCTATACTGCAAACATGGCATAATAAAAAAACACAGTTCAATGAAGTGCTAAACTGGGCACTGACAAACTAACCAGTTAGTTTACTTGACAAGTTTTACAAATACAGAAAATGACAGTGAAAAATTTACAGTCTGCCAAGTGGAGGAGTGTAGCAGATGGCAATGGTGGTGAGTGTCAGATGATCGTGTGTGTACAATATTAGCACCAGAAAAATGTTAGTCATCACAAACACTGTCCAACTGACACGTCATAGAAACTAATCAAGAGGTTACATGGCAGCACAGTTAAAATAACATCACTTTGAACTTTGTAAGTATACATGGAGAGGACACCATTTAATACTAATGTCCACATGTATCACTTGAGGTTCTCATAAACATCGAAGTCCAACACGAGTAACTTAGTCTCTTCTGTCCCATTCCTGCTGCCAACAGCACATACTAACTTTGTGTCTGATGCACGTATTCGCCACACCACTCCCCCTGATCCCCCAGATTCTAAAGCCACTAAGTTTCTGAGGAATTCCCCAGTACGCACATCCCATAACTTGACAGTTCCATCATCTGAAGAGGTTACAACAAATTTGTTGTTAAACTGAAGACATGTCACTGCTGAACGATGCTTGTTAGGACCTGAAGAAAAAATAATTTTGAAAATCTAATTTTATTATAGCAGCAAAAATATATATTTCCATACTCATTATTATAATACAATTGATGACTTTCATAGGGTGGAGAAGCATAATCTCGAGAGAAAACTTAATATTGGGAATAAACATTATTGATATCGTACAAGATATCAATAATAACATAGCCATCGCAGCTGAACAAGTTTTCAAGCCAATTCAATGAGACTCTTTTTTATGAGCTTTCAAAGAAATGAGAGAAAAATACCAGTAGTTATTAATAGTTATTAATATTGCTAAATTTCAATAACCAATAATTTTCTTGCCGAAACTAAAGTATTTTTAAGTTTAAATTAATACGATGTATTTGAGAAATGTAACACCTGCCATGAAAATAATCGTGAAGAAAAACAAACGTGAGGTACAATATTTTAATTAGGACTTAATAAATATGTGGGACGTATTGCCCCCACTCACCTGAGAGCGTTTGTAGACACTGTCCAGTAACAATGTCCCAAACCTTAACAGTGGAATCAGCATTTCCAGATATGAGTATGTTGTTCTTGAGTTCCATACCCGACGTAAGACTCTGGTGGCCCATCAACGTGTGGCGGCACTGACCTGTCTCAACGTCCCAAACCCTGATGCTCGTGTCAAGAGACCCACTCACAACATGGATACCATCAAACTTTTGGATTAGACAAAATTATGGGCTGAAATTTAAGTTACCATCTCTTACTAAAGAGGTTAAAATATTCATAAAACTTATGGTTCAAAACTTTATGAAAGCACCGCATTAAGCACATATTTATAGAACTTTCAAGGGAGACTTGGTAAGCCCCTGTTATACCTGCAAAGAGTAGACTCTATTGGTGTGACCCTGAAGAGTATGTAAACATTCTTCTCGATCAGCATTCCAGACTTTAACCATATAATCATAAGCCCCAGACACAACGAGGCGACCATTGTACTGCACACATCGAACGGCTGCCACATGTCCAACAAGTACATGTTCACAGGCACCTGAATTAACATCCCATACTCTGAGTGTAGCATCTCTTGATCCACTAACAACTCTGCAAAAAAAAGTTAAAATTTTTGTCTAATATGTAGATTATGGCTTAATCTAATTTTCCACAAAGGAATGGAGAAATTTAAAGCTATACAAAATTAAAACATTAATATGGTCAAGCTCTTGGGCCTGCTGGTGCATCATCCTTATGTGAAGCAGAGATCTGATGATCATCTGAAAGGAGGAAGGAATGAACCGATTCAACCCCAGTAGATCAAGGATGAACAAGAGATTCGAAGAATCCTGATTTGGGAACGGAAAAAGCCACCGAAAGGATGACGATGTCTCAATCAAGTCCAATTCCCCCCACTCTGAGATGACCAGACGAAAACGGAGAAAACCCTGGCTAGAAAACCTAACCTCCTGAACACAGGAGGGCCCAACCAACTCCTCCACAGATTACGAGAAACAACCCGATAGATCAATGAATTGTAGGACCAGGAGGCACCAAACGAAGTGAGCTACCGCCCCGTCATAGGTGGCGAAAGGGCCGGCGCGAACCCAGAGATCCTGCCTTCCAAGCAGAGCGAGCATGGTGCCTACCAGATGGAGAAGAACCAGCCAGGGTAGGCACTTGTGACCCAGCTGCTGGCTCCAGATAGCCTACCCCCTTCCATATGAGGGGCAAAGTCCCAGCCCTACCTGATTGCCTCAAAGACCTAGAATGGAAGCCCCAAATAAAAAGGAAGTCTGTGATTGGACTGCAAGCAGCAGCCACAGGACAAAGTGCGTAACACTCCTCTAAGAAGAACCGGGAAAATGAAGAGGTGGACAGCAGAGCCAGGACCCATGCAAAAGTTGAGAGACTGAGCCACTACAGCCCGTTGACACGAGGCAGGTGGAGAAGAACATAGCAACCGCCTCCCAGGGTATAGGACCATACAAGTTGAGAAGCGCAGTTTACAGCGCAAAGGCAGAAACCCAAAACCACCGAGTGCATCAACATTCTCCAAGAGGAAGGAAGGGGAGATGCGGATGGAACCAAGGTTGAGGTGACCAACAGCTCCAATTCCAGGTACTTAAACACCAACTTGGGTAGCTCCGGGGCATGCAACTGGGCACATAACTGAGACTGAAGGAATCCTAGCAAACTGAACTTGTAAAGCAGTTGCTACCTGAAAAGTCCAGATCTCATCAGGAGGGTCCGAAAAATTAGTCACACGAGAACAAACCTCTCAAGACTCAGGGTTGAAGGTGTCATTGACCCAACAGGCAGCATGGCGGAGGCAGAAATAACGAATATTGCCACATGGCACAGATGACATACAGCCCTCAAACTCGTACAAAACGAATTGAGGGAATATCATTAGGGACCACTGAATTTACTGAGTATTATCAGGACCCGAAGGAATTGACAATGTGGGACACCCAGGCACTTGGACATTACACAGACCTAAAAGAATATGCCAGGCCGCAGGAACATTGATCCTCAAAATCTTNCTTGCAGGAAAGAAAACATTGATTATGACTTTGACCTATCAATGCAATTATTAGAAACATACAAATTAAAGAAATTAATTCAGATTTAGAAGAACTAAGAAATGCCCAGAGACCTGAAAGCTGCAGTATTAAAAGTTATGACAAGTTTGTAATAATAGGTATTTGTATGGTCAGCACAGTAACCGGACCAGGCAATGTGATGTAGTCTGCGCGTATTCGCCTTGGCTATAGACACATCTGGCAGGTTAGTGGGGCTGAGTCACTACTAGAATACGCAGATTGTAAACTCTGTGATAAACCTTTAAATGCATTCACTAGAACACTACATTGATGAATGTGAAACCGTAAAGGATTTTAGACCTCCTGGCCTCTTGTACCACCAACTGTGTAACTATTTTATTGACTCAGGTGTTCTGGACGACATCCTAACAATTTATCAAAAATTTGCTTGTCCATTTTAAAGAACGAAGAACAATTTTTTATTTATATTACTTCTAAGCTGCATCACTTATGAACCCATTCCTGCCCTTGTGTAGTAATGCACAATAGAAAGTTGTTTTCACATATCCATACATTAACACATTGATTGTAACCATGATATATATATGTACTTCCGCCTACAGTTTACACCTATTATCTTATGTATGACCCTCTGTCCTGCGTGACAGTGAATACCAGCATTATCCTCACTTAAGACTTAATCGAAATCCTCAGATTAGGCAAAATTGTGATTAATTTTGTCAATAAAGATGTTAATAATAATAATATCAAAACGTGGCACCAAGCCGGGAAGGCGATACAGCACCATCAAATGTGCGGGATAGTCATGGGGCGCTAAACATCACTAAAGATGACAATACGAGAACAAAAAGCGCATTAGGCGAGCGATATCAAAGGTATCCGATTCACCAAGAATTGTACTGAGGGCCAAGCGACCGCGAGAGATGGTTGAAAAGCACACTACTCTACACTGTTCATATTGGCCCACAACAGGCTCTATAAACAATGTTTACGTCTAGGTTTCATTAAGGCCTATCAACCTCGGGATGATTGGCCTTAATTGATTGTTGGTTGGTAAACAGAATAATAGCATATCAACCCACAAACGCTTTAGTTAGACATGCAGAGCAATAAATGCAATAAGCTATATATTAAATAGTTACTAGAAAAACAATTATTAGCTTAAACTTACACAAATTATAACATTTGGTTAAGTAAAGATATGGAGTATGTTCACCAATAAATCAAATGAATATACCGTCTATTCCTGACGGGAGAACGAGTTAAATGGTAATGTTTATCCTTTAAAGTTCCCATTTTCTATGATAGCTAGATGCCTTCATCGCCACAGTACGAGACCTGTCGACAAACTGCACCATAAATCTGAATCAGTAACTCCTATGCCAATGTTACAAAAATATTAACATACTTAATAATTAATATATATATATATATATATATATATATATATATATATATATATATATATATATATATATATTATATATTAAAGGGCCTTCAACTTTTTTCATGTCTGACTAAGAATACGGCATTCATCAACAAAACGAAAACGGCATTTTCCTCTCAAAAATATATACATAACATATCTTTCCACAACGGTTTAAGTAATACCTAAAATTTAATGTGGCATTGCAAAATGTATATGAACAGGTAAACGGGTTACTTTTATATAGTTATTATAATGACCTTAGCAAGATCTAGCCATGACGGAAATATACTCAGAATGCTTTTTTGATTACTCTGAAATAATTAATAATAATAAGATGGTTTTTTCAGGTAAATAAATTGAAAATGAGTTACAAACAATGTTAGATTTATAGATAAAGAGTTAGTAAATACAATGCCAGAAGCCACTAATACGCACAGCGTTTCGGGTCTGTATAATAATTTATTATTATAGACAAATATAGCGAACTATTATATAGTGTAATATGAGTGAGAGGTGGGAGAGGGCCGGTGCACTACTCACACTCGTCTCTGCCAAGGTAAACACTTTATTGATGCATTGACTACCTGACAAGTGGAACACACACCAATACTGCCAACCTAACCTGCTACCTCCTGGCACTCTCCCACCCAGTAACTCTCCCTATATACACCGCTGTGTCACATGTCACTCTCCCACACAGTAACTCTACACCGCTCTGTGCCACATGTCACTCTCCCACACAGTAACTCTACACCGCTCTGTGCCACATGACACTCTCCCACACAGTTGGTTCAGAAGTGAGAACAGTGTGTAAATATTCAAATAAACACAAACATAAAATCAAACTTGAGTTAGTACAGCCGTACCGGGATAAAATATCTGTACACGTGGCAAGCAATAAATCGACTTGAGGAACGCCAACGCTCACGAACCTGGTATGCTAAGGACGTCACACCTTCAAGGAATTCCTCACAACAATGGTCTTACGTGCCGAGTCCCATTACTAAGCTCTGACAACCTATTATCCCCACCACTCCATAATACCTGCCCCAGCCTACACGGCCCCTCATCCACCCGACCAACACAGTAGTTGCTCCACAAAGTTAAATAATTAATAAAGCTAAGAGGAGTAATATATAAGAGTGTATACATATAGAGTGAACGAGGGAGGTATTTTCGTGCCAGGAGCCTCACGTCGTGATGCTGGGGGTCACGCAATGCTCTTGGCTCCACTTCGTACACCACACACACACACACACACACATTAATAATGTACGCATACATATTTACTTCTATCTTTGCTATTATATATATCTTTACTTAGCAGCGTAATGTGGAAGTTTAAGCGCACATTACAATTTGTACGGGCTGTATTATTATTAGTATTATTCCTTATATGTAAATGTCCCGTAACGCTATGCGTGTTTAGTAGCTTCGCAAGAATGTAAGAATACCGATATTATGTACTCTCACAAACCCAATGTACCTTCTTGTATATAAATAAATAAAAATAAATAATAATGTGTCCAGGTACCTGTTTAGTTTGCCTCTCCGAACTGGACAGTGTGTGTGTGTGTTTTAAACATTTAAATAGGTACACATAGACATAATCCTAGCTATGTATACGGGCAAGAGGCTCAACCTCTCGATAGACAAGCCATTATAGCCACCTGCAGGCAGAGACAGTTACACAACCGGCAGAAACAGTTACACAACAGGCAGCGACTGTTACACAACCGGCAGCGACAGTTACACAACAGGCAGCGACAGTTACACAACAGGCAGCGACAGTTACACAACAGGCAGCGACAGTTACACAACAGGCAGCGACAGTTACACAACAGGCAGCGACAGTTACACAACAGGCAGCGACAGTTACACAACAGGCAGCGACAGTTACACAACAGGCAGCGACAGTTACACAACAGGCAGCGACAGTTACACAACAGGCAGCGACAGTTACACAACAGGCAGCGACAGTTACACAACAGGCAGCGACAGTTACACAACAGGCAGCGACAGTTACACAACAGGCAGCGACAGTTACACAACAGGCAGCGACAGTTACACAACAGGCAGCGACAGTTACACAACAGGCAGCGACAGTTACACAACAGGCAGCGACAGTTACACAACAGGCAGCGACAGTTACACAACAGGCAGCGACAGTTACACAACAGGCAGCGACAGTTACACAACAGGCAGCGACAGTTACACAACCGGCAGCGACAGTTACACAACAGGCAGCGACAGTTACACAACAGGCAGCGACAGTTACACAACAGGCAGCGACAGTTACACAACAGGCAGCGACAGTTACACAACAGGCAGCGACAGTTACACAACCGGCAGCGACAGTTACACAACCGGCAGCGACAGTTACACAACCGGCAGCGACAGTTACACAACAGGCAGCGACAGTTACACAACCGGCAGCGACAGTTACACAACAGGCAGCGACAGTTACACAACAGGCAGCGACAGTTACACAACAGGCAGCGACAGTTACACAACAGGCAGCGACAGTTACACAACAGGCAGCGACAGTTACACAACAGGCAGCGACAGTTACACAACAGGCAGCGACAGTTACACAACAGGCAGCGACAGTTACACAATAGGCAGCTGTGTAACTACTGACTGCTACTGCCCAGTCACTGACTGGACGGTAGAGTGACGGTCATTTTTTATGTTTAGTAAGTAGATGTTAAGCACATGATGTTTCAGGAAATCATTTCTGCCTCATTAACACTTTTGTGCCCTAATGATGCAAAATTTGTACAAATTCAATTTATTGTCCAAATAATATGGGACTTTTTTTTAAATGCACGCCAACGTCTTCCCATTGTCCGTATACCCCACATAGCACGAAAATTGAGGTGAAAAAGCTGTAAAGAGTATAAACATTGGAGTGTGGTGGTAAGCTCACGGGCAATGCTCGGCCTACCTTACGGTGCACAACTAGTCTAAAGTATAGAAAAGCGAGACGTGTATACCTGGTTGATACCTGGTTGATACCTGGTTGATGGGGTTCTGGGAGTTCTTCTACTCCCCAAGCCCGGCCCGAGGCCAGGCTCGACTTGTGAGAGTTTGATCCACCAGGCTGTTGCTTGGAGCGGCCCGCAGAGCCACATACCCACCACAGCCCGGCTGATCCGGGACTTCTCTTAGGAAACAGTCCAGTTTTCTCTTGAAGATGTCCACGGTTGTTCCGGCAATATTTCTTATAGTCGCTGGGAGGACGTTGAACAACCGCGGACCTCTGATGTATGTTCTTATACAGTATGCAAATCTCTCTTTACAGCATTCTATTGCGAACAATTTGATATCATATTGAATGACGTAGCATGAAAATTGAGGTGAAAAAGCTGAAAAGAGTTTAAACATTGGAGTGTGGCAGCGAGCTCATGGGCAACACTCCGGCCAACCTTGTGGTGTGCGGCGGGTCGCCAGCCAAGCTAGGGAATGTGTTAACAAGATATACTCCAGTTAATGAGAGTCAAAAACTAGAAATTTGTCCAGATAATCTCAGAAACTGGAATGTAGTGATCATGATAATGGAAGTTCCACTTTACTGTATATAGAAACAATAATCAGCTACTAAAATCCACCCAGTCTCCATTCATACCTATATGTATCTCTCAACTCAAAACAAGCTTAGCTTAGCTTTGTGAAGTAACTAGTAGCATTAAAGCAGCATACATATTATGCATTAAAATACTAAACCAGTTATTACAAACATGGTGCATATAGTCAACTGTCACAGCTAAAAGAAGTTAAATATGCAAGCGCAATATTTTTTATTGCATGTTTATTAACCTGTGGAGATAAGATTAACAGGGAAAACCATATATCCTTTGATAGGCACAAAAGCACCTGAAACAATACCAATATCAGTTGGGTATCACAATAATAAAGGCAAGGTACAATACCACCAAACAAAAGGAGCGCTTTCGGTATACAGCCTACCAGGGCTCTCATCTAACATTTCAATATAAATGAACAAATTCAATAGGATTCTTGCACAGTAGTAGTTTGGTTCCTGGAAATAAGGTTTTTAATGGCTTTTGTGAATTTCTGGCTTTTACAAATAAACATGCCACAACTTTTATTTCTAGGAAACTCTTAATTCATAAATTTCAAGCACACATCAAGATGTGACTGTAAAGAAAGTCAAATATATAATGACACTAGAATTAGAATTTGAATTGCTATTATACAAAGCAGTCATTTCATTTAAGACAAAGTACATTTACACGTAGCAAAACATTAATAAATTCTTTGGCATTACTGGCATGTTATTAAAGTAAATATTAAGGTGTGCCAGAGTTCAAGTCATGAGTGAGCCATGACATGTAGCACACACTGTATCATGGTAAAGCCTCACATAGTAATGTTCTGCAACAGCCTCAAAAGACACAGCATCTTCTAATTGCTACATAGATGCAAATGGTTCCAATTAGTGGGTTAGAATGCAAGCTAGTTAAAAGGCTCGGTAAAATAATCCATGGCAATTATTTTAAAAAGATTGCCAACCTCCATTTTCTTATTTTTATTACCTTTGTGTCAAAAGCATATCAATATTGGTCATATGAAGGCTTACTTTTCATATCTTTAACAAATACTTGACAGAAAAAGAATTCAAATAAAATGAATATGGAAATGAATATCAAAGTTCCAATATTTTATACACAATATTTTATGTTCATTACAGTTATTTTAAAAAACCATTTTAATTAATAAAGTTCTCTCCATAACTGAAGAGGGTAAAGTTATTTGTGTTTATAGTCCATTTATCAAAATTGTTCTGCAAAAATACAAATACCAGAGGAGTAAAACAAAGAGATGAAGACAAAAGGCTTCACCACATCTCTTGAATCATCACTATTATTTGAGCTTTGTTTAGTGCATAATGCTGTACGACACAGTTTAGGTAGCTACCGTTGATTTGATTATTAGTATTTTATGTTAATTTTGCAGCATTTAACACAATATTACTGTAATATTATAATAAGTAGTTTTCTTTTCTCAAGCTGCATTACTGATTTTTACGTATAGAAATTATGTTATTAGTTCTGCTTAATAAGAGTTGAGGTTGTCTAATCTATTCCAACTTTACAAAGTTTCTTCATCTCAAGAGAGCAGATTTTTAGAGCAAATGTCATCTACACATCAAGAATTATGTACAGCTTATGCATGTTGACCCTTCGACAAAATTTAATTGTCTTCGTTTATATTAAATATTATTGTTCTAATATATATTCAATTGCCATGAAAGTTTATGTGAATTAGTTAAAGCAAAAAAATTTATTATGAAAATGAAAAATAAAAAATCTGTAATGTGAAAGTTTGCTAAGTGCAAGCCCATACAGTGGAGCAGATAACGTGACGATATAGAGATAGCTAAACACAGTGATCCATCAGTATCAAGTTGGAAGCCTTATATAAAAGAGTTGGAATCTCTCGTGTTATACATTAGATCATTTGTAGTATACTATTACTACTTATCTTAAGCAAACCATCTAATAATTAGTGCACCTAATTCAATTTATGATAGGGCAGATACCTGAAGAACTTGGCAGAAGGCAGATAAGAACGACATTAAATTTTTTATAAATATATGGCTTGGTCTCATACCGATGTATATAAGAATGCAATGCTAATATTGCTTGAAAATTACATTAATTTTATTTGGCAGGACTGATGTGATAAAGCAGTGATAACAATTTCTTGACTGTAAATCGAAGCATGGCCACTGAAAACATTGACAGTGAGTGGCCCTTAAGCCATGAAATGCACAGATGAAGAAAATGTCTTACAATGCTGTTAAAATGTTAAAAACTGCTATTGCAAAATTATCTTTATACAAAACTTAGCCTAAGCATAAAATTTAGTGTTTTAAAACTCATTGTGATGTCATGCATTTACAGATAAGAACAAAATACAGCAGCTCACCAAACACTGTAGTTGGAGATTTTGTCTGTGCCATCCTGCACCCACAAGAAAAGGCATTAAAATTTCAGAAAGCACACACAATATCATATCTACAGTTTATTTTCAATTTGTATGGCATTTATATAAAAAAAGCACTGAATGTTATGAAATGCCTCTTTCTGGTGGGTTCTTGGTGGCTCCATGGTTGCTTGCTACCTGGTAAGCTTCACCCAGTTCAACTCACGAGGACCAGAGGTCAAAACCTGGTCCCCTCTAAAGAGACACAGGAAACAGGGAAACAGGTTTGCCCTGCACACGACTGGTGGCATAGAAATAATGGCGATCAACTTCAACCGGACATAATAAACGATTCACTCCCGGTGAAACCAATCCAGCATCGATCACTAAAGGACCCTTCCAGAAACCAGCCATCTCATTCTTACCCTTTAAAGAGAAGGCTATAAATAAAGAACACTACCCCCAAGACCAAGAGAGCAAAATCCTGACTTTTGGAGGCATGTGTGAAGCTCTCCAACCCAACAACCAGAAGTGACAGCCAACAAAATCAAAGCCTTGAAGACTTCAAAACCCTGGACCAAAGGTGCAACAGAAAACCTGAGAACAGGAGAGAAAACCAAAATTTGTCAACTCCCTTGCCTTGGTGCCAAGGCACCAAGGAACTAGTCTCAAAGACAATCATGCAGATTGAAAGTAAGTAACTAACCAGGCAGGGGCAACACCAGTGAACACCTGAAGATGATCACCCTAGGTATGTGCAGTTCAAGGTGAACAGTTAATCACAAGTCTATGCAAGATGCAAGAAGTGAAGCATAAATATGCATGCACTGAGCAGCAGCCACCAAAATAAAGAACAAAAACATAAGCAAATTGGCCCCTGCAGGACAAAAACTGAATCTATGATGGCCAGCACTTAACTGAAAAACCAGGATCCAAAGAGCACCGGGGCAGAAAGAGGAGCATAACAGCAGACGTCCCCAGACATAAGCACTAGGCAATATGACAAAGGTGTAAAGGTTGGTGGATTTAGGAGAAAGGTGCATAATCATGTGGTGGTGAACAGGTGGAACTTACAACAGAATTGTTTTGCCAATAAGTGGTTCATGAATCTCAGGGCTTCACTTTATTTACCATGCTGTTTGCTTTGACCACTTTTCTGACAGCCTTTCCTTGATCTACAATCCCCTGCTCTTTGCACTTACAATATTTAGAAGGAGCCAGATTTTGGCTTCTGGTCCCCAGCAGGCTTATATTAATCACAAGGGTGCAGCATACATTGAGTACGGTTTGCCAGGTAGGAAGCACCAAGGAGCCATCAACAGGATCCCTCCCAGAAAATGTTTCAGCTGCCTAACAAGTTAACAACAGATTAATAATCACACATTATTAAATGTGACCTTTAAATGAATAGATAAACAAACAAATCTACCTGATGATAATATTCAAGCCCAAATCAAGAAGCAAAAGCTACAGTATTTCCAAGTCATCCAGAGTAATAAATCCAAGTTTTGTAGGTCCAGAAAAGGACAAAACAATAGTTGTACAGGTCAGATTTCTAGACTAGTTGTGGAGAAAGCCAACCCGGTGGTGTACTGCCAACCCAAGATGGGGGATGAAAGGTGTGGTGGATAGGGGAGGGGGGAAGACATGAAAAGTGAGGTGGAGAGGGGAAGACATGAAAGGTTGGGGCAACAACACACATTTTCCTAGAATATATTTACCAAGCGGGGAAACAATAATGCACCAAATTTTCCTAAAGTTGATCAATGGTGTAGTGCTCAATGGCTGCAGATTTTATAAGCTTTCCTACCTTTGTTTTCTTCTTTGACATAAAGAAAGAAATTGAATCAAGTGTTTAATATATGCAGGCATCATATAAAATTTAGGAAAATTCAGTTGGGAGTGATATATCCATGTGTATTTTATGTAAAATTCTCTAATTTTTGCTTAAAAAGTTTTCAATTGTTTTTATACTAACAATAATATAAAACATCAAGGTTTGTTAATACTGCACTATAACTAGATAGCTGTTTGAAAGGAAACATACTTACCAATATATATGATATTACTATAAATATGCATCATACTTCACCAGGATAGATTTTCAGGATAGAACTTCTACTCCATATCAACCTACCCTGGCTTTGCGCCCTGGAGAGGCCACTCCAGACTGACAACCAGAGCGCAACTCCATAGTTTCCTATGACTGATGAATGCCTACTACTATATATATTGCTCATAACTATAGAATTAGTATTTTTATAATATAATTTTTTATGATTATCATTATCATATGATTGATCATGATTATCATTTTTTTAAACATGTAGTTTACTGTGTACTATTTTATCACATCAACAAAATAATATTTTTGTATGTGGTAAAAACACTGCTGTTGACAAATAATCCTTTTGCAAACACAGATGTTCCTTGTAAGTGGCAGGTAAATTATGAAGAGTAAACACTCACCAGAAGATGAGTCACCGACAAGACAATAACAGCCACTTTATTGTGACTCAACGTCTGCATATGGCAGGTAAATTGGCTAATATTCCTGTTATACACTATTTTGTTCACTTTACATTAAATAGTGAATGATTTAATAACATGACAGGTGTACAGTATATTAAACATCTTGTACACTTCTTAAAGTAAGATACTTGACATTAGAGCTTCCTACTACACCTCATACAGTGTACATAATGCATTACAGTGAATAAGAAGTAGTAGGAGTTAGTGTACATAATGTGGTACAGTACAGTGAATAAGGTTCACTGTACTGATTACAGTTCACCGTAATCAGCTGTGTTCACTGTACAGTAAACACAGCTGCCAGTAGGTGGTACAGTATACATAATGAAGTACAGTGAACAAGGTGTAGATAAAAGTATCTACAAGATGAAGTACAAGTGAGCAAGGTGAAATAAGGACTGTTCCTGAACAAATAGTATGGATGTGTCACAACAGAAAGGTTGATGATATTCTTGAGAGATATAAGAATTTTGCACCAAGACTGTAATATTTTGTTGAATTATCTGCATGTCTCTTGCAAATTGTCTATACAGTATACCTAGGTCGTAAAAGTATTTGTGTGTACGTCTGATATCATACTACTTGTGAAGGAGGAGATGTATATGTTTATCTCTCAGAATGTTTGGTAATATGTTTATTGTTTGTGATGTGTGTCTATGTATGTATTAACACGATGTACTGAACGGGGTGAGAATAGCTTGAGCTACCTCATCCCTTTGTCTGTATTTTACATCAATAAACTTATTTAAATTTAAATTTCAAAGGTGTAGTAGGTGGTACAGTGTATATAATGCAGTACAGTGAACAAGGTGAAGTAGTAGGAGACTTACTGCTCATACTACATCAATGCAACATATACCTTCTATCAAGAGTTAAGGCATATACATACTGAAACAAACCAATGATGCATCCAACATAAATCTTATCAAAACAATAATATTATCTTAGCAAGTTGTTGAGCCGCTGGAGTATAATATGCACCCTGGGACACTGGGACACCCTGGGACACCCTGGGACCCTGGGACACGGCAGTAGTGTGTCAGGACACTATCACAGCACTTCATAAATTTATATTAAGTCACGTCCAGTTCCACTGGTCTCCCGTCGCGTACAGCGATGGTATCCCGGCCAGAAGCCACACAACACCTCTAGTATTACGAAACACAAACCATGTACTGTAAATATTACGCAAATTAATGTATTCGCCGCTTATCAACGTAATCAGGTGGGAGATAAGGCGGTACTCACCTGTAAAGAGGTTTACCACGTCTGATTGGTTGGTCCGCCGCAACATTTCCATAACCAAGCGAGTTATCTTATCGTGGCGGAGGGTCACTGGTGAGCCCCAGGGACCAGTGACACAAGGTGACCTGACCCACACATGGTTCAGCCGCGCTACTACTAGGGAATATGGAAGTGAGTCATATTGGTGAGCAACTTCCTTCCACCTTGTTTGTTGTCTGGCGGCCGAGGTGTTGTTGTCGATACCCACGGCTGCCAACCCTGCCGCCGCCGCTACCACACTCACTCACTCACTCACTCCTCACTCCAGCCATACCTTGCCTCTCACATACTTCATGTGTAACATATACGTTAAAATGTGGGTGCACACAACACTTACTTAATATAGTTTGTGATAGCGAAAAAAAGAATTTGCGAACAATAGGGCGGGAATGGGAAGCACAGCTGAATACGAAGCGACCTGCTGCCTCTTATTTAATTCAATTAATGTTGTGTATATACAATATACTGTATACACGTTAGGCTTATAGCAAGGTTGACCTACTGACCAAGATGCAACCCCCACAATAAGTTGATTAACTCCCGGGTACTCATTTACTGTTAGGTGTCTTGCTATAATGTCTTGCTAGTTGTGTCTAGCTATAATTTCTTTCTATTTACAGCAGATTTAGTATTTCACTATTCCTGTAATTGCTTATCTTATTGTATCGTGATATTATTGTATCTATATGCTTACTGATATTGATCCTGATCGAAATCTTCTGTCCCATACCCACACAAATCAGCACATTGATCATCATTATTGCAGGTATTACACAGCAAATCTTGCAAAAAAACAAACTCCTAAATAGCACCTGCTTATCAGTTTATAACCAAAATGTTAGGTCACTTGGTAAACATTTTGATGACATAAATGCACTACTCACAGCACTAGGTACTAAATTGTCATACATCATTTTAACAGAAACTTAGCTAAGTTTCTATATTGACTATACCCAACTCTACAATTTAGCTGGTTATAAAGCCATTCATAACTGCAGGCCTAATAAAAAAGGAGGTGGCACAGCAATATATTACAAAGATACCTTCATCTGCAATAGTGTCATTAGTGATAGAGACGACTATTGTGAATATACCTTTGCCAAGTTCTCCAGTAAATCCCTTAAATCCTCTCTGACTATCGGTGCCATCTATAGATTTCCTAATACCAACATAGCTTCATTCTCAGACAATGTAAGGAATCTTATCATAAATAACAATCTCAACAAAAAATCACATCATTCTGGGAGGTGATTTCAATATTGACCTGGGTCTTCAAAACAACCCTCAAGTTGACTATTTCCGTAACAGCATGTAACTGAGTAATTGTAACTTATCCACCGCTGCCACTGGATGGGGGCGGGTGTGCAGGACAAACATATAAATTGTGACACTAGCTCTCCACATATGTCAGTTGCTTAATTTAGAACCTGTATTTGAGGTCGATCTCGAACCCATTGTTTGTGTGACGACTTATATGATTTTTGTAACTAGCTCATCAAGATGTAACTTGCTTAGAAATGAATGTGGGGCTCAGTCCCTGAGCCCATTTGTGCCTCTGTAACCCTTTCCAATACCCCCACGGGGATGGGTATGGGGTGCATAATAAATGAACTAAAACTAAAAAAAAAAAAGCATGCACTCCTCTTTGCTAATCCCCCAATCACCAAGCCCACCCGAGTACTCAAACATCTGCCACTACCCTGGATACTTATGGACTAATATAACAGCTCCCCTTACATCTGGAGTAATCTATGACAAAACAACTGACCACTATCCTACCTTCCTCATAGCAAACATGGACACAACACCACCAGAAAGCCAAGAAACTCTCATTCAGGCTACACAGTGAATCAGCTTTAGGCAATCTCTCTAATGCACTTCACAATATTAACTGGGAATCTGAATTTAATAATACACAGGATATAAACTCATTAACTAACCTTTTTCTCTCCAAAACTCTAAGCCTCTACAACACTCACTGTTCCCTCCTTACCAAACAAGTAACTGATAAAAGAAAAAAAACCCGTGGCTCACAAGTGGCATAATTAAATCAATCAACAAAAAACATGAATATGAAAAGAAATTTAGGATTGGCCTAGTTACAAAGGAAGTAGTTAAAAGGTACTCATCAGTGCTTACCAGTATCATAAGAAAAGAAAACTTTCATATTATGAGACTAGATTCAAAGAAGCAAAAGGCAACATGAAAAGCACATGGAAACCATCTAATATCCTAGGAACTAAACAACACTCCCACAACCAGATAAACACTCTCTAAGGATGGCCTTACACCGTCATCTGATTTAGAAATGGCGAATGAATTTAATAGCTTCTTTTCATCGGTTGGTGCTAACCTTGCCAGTAAAATCCCACAGACTCAGACACATATCAACACATATCTCTCAGGCAGCTATCCAAACTCTCTTCTCCTTTCACCAGTCAGCCGACAGATGTTGTGTCCATCATACACTCACTAAAAACCAAAGCTGGGAACATCAGTGAAATCCCATCCATTGTATACAAGAGCGCCTCCCAAGCCCTTGCGCCACCTATAGCTCTGCTGTTCAACAAATCCCTTGAGTGTCATACTTCCCTGATATCCTAAAAAAAGCAAGAGTAACGCCAGTTCATAAAGGAGGTAATCCGGCAGACATAAACAATTATAGACCAATATCAAACCTACCCATACTATCAAAATATTTGAAAAAAATTATCTACAAACAGCTCTACTCCTATCTCGTAAAATTCGACATTCTTAGCCCCTGTCAGTTTGGCTTCCGCTCCCAAAAGAGTACCAACGATGCAATTATTAGTCTCCTTGATATAATTTACTCAGCCCTTGACAAAAATGAGTTTCCGATTGGACTCTTCATTGACCTGAGAAAGGCCTTTGATACTGTTAATCACAATTACCTCTTACGTAAACTCCATCATTATGGAATCCGAGGCATGCACTGGACTATATCCAATCCTATCTTAGTGATAGACACCAATGTGTAGCCATCAATAATATAACCTCTCCCACTCTACCAATAACCGTTGGAGTGCCACAGGGCAGCATTTTGGGACCTCTCTATTTCTTATATACATCAATGATCTGCTAATGTCTCTAACATTCTGAAACTATTTGTTTGCTGATGATACTACCCTCATCTACTCTAACCCAACCACATACACTAAATAATGTTGTTAATAATGAACTAAAAAAAGTCCACTTATGGATGTCAACCAACAAACTAACACTTAACATAAAAAAGACCTACTACTCTTATTGGAAGCAAATCTAAAAATGCAATTCAGCTTCAGATAGACAATGTAAACATTAGCAATAAAAAATGATGAAAGTTTCTCGGCCTATTCCTAGACAAGAGACTCAACTTCAGTACCCACATACAACACATAACTAAGAAAGTCTCTAAAACAGTTGGTATACTCTCCAAAATCAGATATTATGTACCTAACTCTGCTCTCATCTTCTATATTATGCACTAATCTATCCTATCTTAATTATGTATCTGTGCATGGGGTCAACCANCCATCACAATGTATATCGGACGTAGCTTGTAATATTAAATGGAATGTAATCTTTGCCAATGATAATAACTCTTGTATAAAATTTGTGTGGATCCCATCCCATGTTGGAGTTGGAAAACATGACTTCGTAGATCGATTGGCCAATGAGGCTTGCAGGAAGAGAACATTGATTATGACTTTGGACTATCTAATGCAGTTATTAGAAACATACAAATTAAAGAAATTAATTCAGATTTAGAAGAACTAAGAAATGCCCAGAGACCTGAAAGCTGCAGTATTAAAAGTTATGACAAGTTTTGTAATAATAGGTATTTGTATGGTCGGCATAGTAGCCGAACCAGGCAATGTGATGTAGTCATTGCGCGAATTCGCCTTGGCTATAGACACATCTGGCAGGTTAGTGAGGCTGAGCCACTACCAGAATACTCAGATTGTAAACTCTGTGATAAACCTTTAATGCACTCACTAGAACACTACATTGATGAATATGAAACCGTAAAGGACTTTAGACCTCCTGGCCTCTTGTACCACCAACTGTGTAACTATTTTATTGACTCAGGTGTTCTGGACGACGTCCTAACAATTTACCCAAAATTTGCTTGTCCATTTTAAAGAATGAAGAACAATTTTTATGTATATTACTTCTAAGCTGCATCACCTATGAACCCATCCCTGCCCTTGTGTGGCAGTGCACAGTAGAAACTTGTTTTCACATATCCATATATTAAAACATTGATTGTAACCATGATATATATGTGCTTCAGCCTACAGTTTAGACCTATTGTCTTATGTATGACCCTCTGTCCTGCGTGACAGTGACTACTAGCATTATCCTCACTTTAATCAGACTATCAAAATCCTCAGATTAGGCAAAATTGTAATTAATTTTGTCAATAAAGATGTTAATAATAATAACAGGTGGGGGTCGCCGTTCATGTCAGCACCGGCGCATACCTTCATTAATGTCCCCTTGGCCTAGGCCTATGTCCCCACCCGCCTCCCTCTGGGCCTGCAGCACGTGTTGCACTCTGCACCAGCCTCAAGCAATGCCACCCCCACCCACCCCACAATGCCACCCCTCCCCCAACACCACCCCACATTGTGTTGTCTTGTGCCAGACCCCAACAATTACTTGTGCGGGGCTTTAAAAGACCGAACAGCCTGTTCAACAAACCAAAGCTGATCCACATGAACCGCACCGAGAATTATTCTTGCATTACACGAGTCTTGCCAGACTGGATGATGCGTGTTAATGATGTATTACAAACTGCATGGACGACAAGGATTGGTGCCCAACCACTTGGGACGGTGTGCACGAAGGGAGACCATCACTCTACCGTCCTGTCCAAGTGGTTGAGGCTGGTCCACGTGACTGAAATATTATCCACGATACGTGTGGGTCGCTGCCACACAACACCACTATACCTTGGTATAGTGGCCAAGGTATACCTCGGTATACTATACTGGTGTCACTATATCTTGGTATAGTGGCCAAGGTATCTTCTTGGTTATCTTGAGATGATTTCGGGGTTAGTGTCCCCGCGGCCCGGTCCTCGACCAGGCCTCCTCCCCCAGGAAGCAGCCCGTAGCAGCTGTCTAACTCCCAGGTACCTATTTTTACTGCTAGGTAACAGGGGCATCAAGGGTGAAAGAAACATTTTGCCCATTTGTCTCCGCCTCCACCGGGGATCGAACCCGGAACCTCAGGACTACGAATCCGAAGCGCTGTTCACCCAGCTGTCAGGCCTCACCACCTTACCTTTTAGTTACCTTGCCATGATTTCGGGGCTTATCCCGGTCGTCGACCAGGCCTCCTCGTTGCTAGACTGGTCAACCAGGCTGTTAGACGCGGCTGCTCGCACCCTGACGTACGAGTCACAGCCTGATTCGTCAGGTATCATTTGGAGGTGTTTATCAAGTTCTCTCTTAAACACTGTGAGAGGTCGGCCAGTTATGCCCCTTATGTGTAGCGGAAGCGTGTTGAACAGTCTCGGGCCTCTAATGTTGATAGAGTTCTCTCTCAGAGTACCTAGTGCACCTGTACTCTTCAACCAGCACACAACACACTACACCAGTGGAGTGTTGTACAACAGGTACAAAGCTAAGTAGGAAGGGCACGAAGAGGTAGACCTCACTCCCCGGCAGACACTGATAGGTCACTACTGAGAGAGAGAGGCCAGTACTGCCATACCTTGGTACAGAAGCAAGAGAGGTACACACATGCGTCACCAGCACACAACACAACACCACCATACCTTGCAATAGAGGCACCAGAGGCAGGGACTGGTACTTATGCCTCACCATCACTACAAGAGGCAGCGGTGAGAGGCAGCTAGGAGCAAGATGACATGGTCAGGCGGCGGCCGTCGAGCCTGCTGAGAGCGGGACAGTGTAAGTCACACGCCATGGCGGCTGCTGCTGCTGCTGCTCAACCACAACACACCATCATCATCAAACACTCTCATCTCTTCCCACACACGGTAAGGTACCACACACACACCTGGCGCCTCACGGAGGAGTGGACAACGCTCGGGTTCGTAGTCCTATCTAGGGTTTGGGATCGATCCCCGGCGGAGCGGAAACAAATAGGCAGTTTCTTTCACCATGATGCACCTCTTCACCTAGCAGTAAATAGGTACCTGGGAGACGTATATATATATATATATATATATATATATATATATG
>WNGS01000337.1:5272084-5285963 GCA_020271785.1 Procambarus virginalis | reverse complement strand
TTCCTTGTCTTACATAGGATTACTAGAATGGATGGTGGCAGTGAAAAGTGTTAGTTCTAGAGTTACGGGTAGCTGATCAGGTACAATGCCTTTTTTCTGTGGTACCCAGGTGATCAAAAACAAGGGTTACAAGGTGTTGAACTGGAGGTTGCACTAGGAACTCTAGGGAACATCTAGAATAGTTAACTATCGGCAGGCCAATGGACAGAAGAGAGCTATTAGCCCCGGTACCATTACATGATGTTAGCAAACTAAAAGAAAATTACAGAAATAGAAAACTGTGGGAAGGAGACAATATACATGAACTAGAAATTGCCATAAGGGAATTCAAAAAGGAGTTAAGAAGTAGCAAACTAATAACAGATACCGGGGCTATAGGAAATAAATTTAAATTAGAGAATTAAGGCAAGGAAGCGAGTGTCAATGAGCTTAACCCCTGCACTGTGCCCGCTATTGTAGCTGACAACCCCCACCCCCACCTCAAGACTTTTTGTCTCAAGAAAAAACTATTTTCTTGAGAAACCATTTTTGTCGAGAAATTTTTGTTTTTCTAATATTGTTAAAATGCATTCTCTGATCATGGAAGAATAAAAATATAATGGTTTCTGGATGTACCATGAAGGGAGATAGGCCTACAGAATGTACCATCAGTGAAGATGGCCTACTGAACCTACCATCAAGGGAGAGGTACCAATGCAGATTTGCATCCCACTGGGAGTTGAACACAGCCATGATGAGGCAAAGGACAATCAGCAAGAAGAACAATAGGATGATCAAGTTGTTAGTTTGTTTGTCCACCTGGAATGACAACAATTACATAAACATTTTCCAGTCTATTATTAAAGTTAAATTATGCCATTGGTGATAAATAATATGAATATCACTACAAGAGCTTAAAGGTTCTCATGTATTTCTTAAAAAAGGCAGAAAATAATTAGTACAAGTATGAGAAAACATGCCATATGAATCTCAAACACTTCCAGCAGAGAGTACTGTACCTCAGAAAAATCATCACTGCCTGATGTTATAATGGAAGGGGACTGGGAACTTGTCTGTACACATGATATCAAAAGTGTTCATGTATCAACTGTAAGTATGGTACTCGTATAATCAAGATGTTTTAAGTAATATCTTAAGCCCATAAGCTTCAGAGTACCCCCCCCCCCCCAATCTGCAAACTATCATAGGGAACCCAAGATCCAGGGATCGGAATTAAAGCCAATTTATAACAAGTAATCAATTATATATTACTATTAGATCTTCACTCAAATGGGTACATGTATCACAATTCAACAATATCATTAGATGATAAATTTCAACATGAATACACAAATGTGAGTCACCACACAGGAAATTGAAAGCACTGCGGCTGACTGCGCCTGAAAATCACGCAACACTTAAGTTGGAAATCACAATATGCGTCACATTACAGTTCACTCAACAAAGACTGAGCCTAAGTTTGACAGAGAGGGGGGGGCCTACGGTTGACAGAGTTACCGCCCGAGCCTATGAAGGGCCAGGCCTGGCTGTGAGACTTGCCCAGCGATGATACTGCTATCCTGCTCAACCGTCAATCTTGACTCCTCTGTTTCTTATGTACAGTTCCATGGGTATTTATGGGGGATCCGGGAGTTAAGCTCCGCCTACCAAGTAAGCCTCAGGCTCTCTACCTAAAACCCTAGGCAGCAGCTTGTCTGAAGGACACACCCATTCAACCGTCTGCAATTATCGGCCTTCTGCTATTCAGCTATTTTTAGGTTGCTATTTTCCAGTGGTGCTTTTACCACTGTAGATGGCACTATTCGCAGCTCTCACTTTTCAAGTACTGTACGTATTTTGTGCAGAATTGATCATTCATACTTATTGTTCTTTCAATTTAAATAGTATTAACTAATCTTTGTACCATATTTCAGATCTGAGTGTGTTCAACTTTGGCATCAACTTCATAACATTTATCATCCTGTTCAACAACCTTATTCCCATCTCCCTCCAAGTATCGCTAGAAGTTGTGAGGTTTATTCAGGTGAGTTTGTCGCGTGTGGGTTTGTGTAATCCTCGTAGATGGTGATCACCGGCCAGGTTGGATGAAGCTATATTTCAGTACAGCATTGGTTCACTCTGGCATCCTCTTCAGTTAAGAATATATTGCACGACACATAATTGAGCGAGTTGTCCTTTTTCAGCTGATCAAGGGTGGCACTGTGCATCAAAACTATATTATAAGATATAAGTTTCATCCACTGATACTGGATTTTATCATGTGATTTTCATATTAGTGTGAAATTTTGACAGTGTTTTCATGAACTTTACTGAACTTGAATTTTTGGCTTGCATTTCTTCCTTGTTTTTCATTGCTTAAATTTCCTGTTATAAAATCATTGTATTCCCAAACTTATCATGTACTGTATATTATCCATTACTGGACAGTGTAAAGATGGTAAGTCAACAAGAAAAATACTTGATTATTGCAATGTTATATTTTGTCTCATATTTTTTAACACTATTGTCGGAAAATATTATTATACAGTGGTACCTTGGTTTTTTAATTTAATCTGTTCCCAGAGGTGGCTCGTAAACCAAAAATTTGCAACCAGAAACAAATTTTCCCATTAGAAATAATGTAAATTTAATTAATCTGTTCCACACACCCAAAAATATCAACTTAAAATATACATTTTATATAGAATACTACTCATATTTTTCATACACAAAAGAATCGGATATAAATATGAACCATAAATAAAATAAGTGAATATTTAACTGCACTTTACCTTTACTGAGGACTCTTGTTGGAGTATGGGAGACTGTGAGGAGGGAGGAGGGAGCGAGGAGCAGTGTTGGTGTATGGGGAGGGTGAAGAGGAGGGGAAGAGGTGGGGAGACCGTCCTCTGGACGCCTTAAACATTTTCATATCTGCATCACTGGTTCCACATTTTCCTTTCACACATTTCATTACCTCTGTTATGTGGCAGCCAGTTAAACAGTCAGTTAGTCACAACATGTCAGTCAAGCATTCATGGTTGTGGTAGCAACCGGTTAATCAACTACGGTCAGTCACACCATCCACTGTCAATCAGGCATACAGTCAATCAGGCTTTCATAGTCGCAACCAGTCAGTTAGCAAACAATAAGTTTAATGTCAGGGAGTCTGCCTCCCGATCTATCAGCTGGTAGCAAGGAAGCTACCGTATTAATTGCTGGGAGGGGACAACTGTGGGGGCCAGTGTGGGGATGAGGAGATAGAGATGCAGGGAGGGTCCGGTGTGCAGGAAGGGGGGTCTCGAGAAGGGACCGGGGGTGACCAGCTCCTATGTTAGTCCTAGTCGGAAGCTGCTCCACTCATACCACTGCCTGCCTGCCCACTGCTACCCACCCACTGTCTCCTGACCACCCTGCTACCCACCTGCTCTGCCCACCCTGCCACCCACTTCCTTGGTCTACCATCTGCCACTTACTTGTTCTGCTGTCTGCATGTCAACTATGCCCACTCTGCCAACCATCTCACTACTGTTCGCCTGCACACACACTGACACCTGCCCGACCACTGCTGCCCACCTATCCACCCACTTTGCCATCTGCCTTGCTATTCATCCATCCACTCACTCTATCACCTGTCCACCCACTCGTCATCCGCGTGTTCTTTCCTTACATGATTCTAGGGCTGGTGTTTCTAAAAGATTTTCTTTCCCGTACTCACACACTCGCCTGCTATCTATCTGGTAACCCCCCCCCCCCCACCATCCATCCATCCCGTTCCCCTCACCGTCCCGTTCCCCACCATCCCGTTCCCCCACCATCCCGTTCTCCTCACCATCCATCAATCCATCCATTTTCCCCATCATCCATCCAGTCCCCCATCATCTTATCGTGATGTTATCTTGAGATGATTTCGGGGCTTAGCGTCCCCGCAGCCCGGTCCTTTACCAGGCCTCCTTTTTGTTACACAGCCCCAGGAAGCAGCCCGTAGCAGCTGTCTAACTCTCAGGTACCTATTTACTGCTAGGTAACAAGGGCATCAGGGTGAAAGAATCATTTTGCCCATTTTTCTCCGCCTCCACCGGGATCGAACCTGGAACCTCAGGACTACGAATCTGAAGCACCGTCCACTCGGCTGTCAGGTGCCCATCCATCCAGTTCCCCCCCCCCCCACCATCCATGTTTTGGAGTGTTTTTGCTTTCTAGTGGATCTTTTGGTCAATTCTGTGGTGATCTATAATCCCCAGATCCCCAAATTCCTGTTTGAATGGGCCAGAGTATGGTTCTGGCTTGTGGTTGGCATTGGTGGGGGGTCTTAGATATGGTGTGCTACCAATGGCCTGGTTGCATCCAGGTTGCAGCTTCTGGGAGCTACTGAATTACCCTCCCAGAAAAAAACTTTAAAAGTGCCTGCCAGTAGCTTGTTACGTCTCTTGCAATGAATTTTTGTTAGAAAACAGCTTTATCTATTTTATGTTTGTTATTAGTTTAAGGAGTAGAGCACATTTTGTTATTGGATACATTAATTGTTGCTGGTGTAGTCACATAGCTCAATATAAAATTCTTTGACTTACCTGAAGGTGTTCAACAGGCAGGGTTTATCAACAATGATGTTAACATGTACTACGAGGAGAACAACATTTGGGCCATGGCAAGAACATCTAACTTAAATGAGGAGTTAGGCATGATAAAGTATGTCCTCTCTGATAAGACCGGAACGCTCACTTGTAACATCATGGAATTCAAGCGCTGCACCATAGGTGGAACTGTATACGGCATGGATGATGGAAGGTAAGACTATTGATTTTGTATGTAGTTGCCATGATTTCAGTTATTGTACTCACCTGTTACTTTGGGAATAAAGTAACAAAGTTAAAGTTAGCAAAATCTTACTGAAGCGGCCATACGAGTCATAAATACTCATACTCCACCTAAGTAAAACAGAAACAAGTAACACTTAGTGGGCCTGCCAAAAGCTTAGAGCCCATGCAGGAATATCTTTGCAAAAAAAAATCTACCTCAACAATTTTTCTAAGAATTTTGTATGTGTGTGTGATAATCGTGTGTGGGTCTCAGTGATCGGTTTTCCCAGAAATGATCAAGGTGTGTTCTCCGCTGAACCCCTACCTCCTTAATAAGGGGACAAGACAATTTGCAAAGCTACTTGACCTTCTGGGACTTGAAGTTGCTCATTACTTGATGACCTATCCTGGTCCTGGGTGGGTTCAGTGCAAAAGTTCAACATGAACTACCTAGGTGCCGCTTGGAAGTGACATTTAATTCCGCTCTTCACTCTCCTTAATAATAGTCATCCTGTTGATTGTCTCTCCAAGTATGGAATCTCTACATCAATAAAACTTCTCTTATATTTGTTATGGGTTTTTAGATAATGGGACATACTAGAGAGAGGTTTCATTTAATTTTTTAATTAGCCTATTAGGTAATAAATTATGTCCATGCTGTGTATGTGGATAAGTACTATATGTGATCAACATGATCAAGTTTGTGGCTAAAATTTCTTGAATGTTCTTAGTCTGACATGGATGAAAACTAGCTTAGACATTAAAGGGTTTCCTTGGAGAAGAGGCTATGAGACATAATCAGTTTAAATTGATTTAAAATTATATGATGCTAATATGCTGGCTATTCAGCTATGACTGAAATTTAATTATTTACTGAGGTGTCTGACAAGGTGACAATTGCTTTCATATTTAAATAAATAAAGAGTACGCTTACCCTTGCCACATTGTCATAGTCACCATACATGGCTCTTAGAATGAGCGACATACTAAATTCTGTTCTACAGTTGTCAAGACCTGGTTACTCTGGTAGAGGGTGGAGGCACAGGAGCAGCTGTAGCAAAGCAATTCCTCACCATGCTGGCTGTATGTCATACTGTCATTCCTGATAGAGATGATGCCCGGGGAGAAAGGGCCATCATTTACCATGCTGCATCACCAGGTAATGTATATGCTCTTGTCAAATCATTTTACTTTATGTAGTAACATTTTTACATGTACTCATGCCATGTGATAGATGAGTGAGCCTTATTTTCTGACATGATTGTCAATATGGAAAGGTAAAGGGTATGTTCTCTCCTTCAGTTTTAGCTCTGTATTTTTATGGTTTAGGCTTAGTAGGTGCCCAGTGTTTACCTGCTGGCATAAAAAAATTCGCACCAGACCTAATAAAAAATTAGGATTCGCAATAGACCTCTTGAGACCCATGCTGACTTACCGAAAGCTTGGACATATTCTGGTGCTCTTTACGAGATGAGGGAACCTTGGGAATTGCAGATCTACCCAAAATTTTGAAAATCAGCTCAAAAGGTTAAGCAAAGCAAAAACAATAATGCATGATAAAAAATAAATGAACACTTGGAAAAATATGGCAAGAGCTATGCATAAATAACCCCAATCTTATGTCATTTAAGAATCTAAAGAAGGAGGTTTTCAAGTCCATAGACTGTCTGTGCGACCATTGACTATCCAGCTCCAATATGGAACCCACACCTTGGGAAGCATAAATATAAATTTGAGAAAGTTCAGAGGACACCAGAATTAAGAGGTGTTAGCCAAGGGACAGCCTGAGAGATTGTGGCATCACAATCTTAGATGAGAGAAGAAACATAAGTATTCATGCAAGATCTTGAGAGGAACAGATAGTGGAGAAAGGAAGCCTATTTAAATTTAAAAGAGGTAGGATAGGGAGGGGGGGGGGGGAAGATGGGTGGAAGCTGGACTTCCAATATCATTGAAGAGATACAGAGATACAGTATAAGGAAGTTCTTGCTGTACAGGTGATTGGCAACTGGAATGCATTGAAGGAAGATCTTCTTGAAGCCAATTACATCCACAACTTGAAAAAAATAATAATTTGATGAAAACATTAATATACAAAGAAAAATTACATAAATGTGATGAATCAACAAGAAAATTAGTAGGAGCCATGAGGAGGATTCGAGCCTGCACACTGAGTACTGCCAAGCGTATGCCTTAGACCACTACACCATGACATGGTCAAAACTAATGCAACTTAGGATTCAACTGAATCCCCAAGAGGTCCTAAGGCTTCCACTGAAGCCCAATGAGGATTTTATGCATTGCCCCCATGCCCCTGAATTCATAATGTTGAGAGAGGTAATTAGTGCACCCAGTATAAATGGCTAGAAGGCTTGGCATAAATAAATAATCTAACTCCCCCATATCACTGATAAGCAAGTATAGGAAATATGAAGGAGAGACAAATAAGTGAAAGGAGCAGCAAGAAACTTTATATTGTTGCTGTAATGAAAGATACACATAAGACACAAACAGGCTCCAGGGAGCCTCCGGGGCTCGGAGGCCATGCCAGAAAATGCCAGAAAATGGCATTTCATTACATTCAATGCTGTTTTTTTTATTTTTTAATCTTTAGTGTACTAATCATATTCTTGTATCCTGTTCTTTTATTCTTGAATCTCCCATCACAAGTTTTCTAAAATAAGTTGAAGTCTTCCAAATATTTATCAGTTTCATAGTTCCACACTAATCTCATTATAAACTTTTCTTTGATATATTCTGTACTGCTTTCTGAAACTTTTCTCATAAACATTTGAAAATTTTTAATTTCTGTTTTCTTAATTGTTGCTGCATGGCTTAATTTGAAGAGAATCTTTCAGTTTATATAATGCATTTGTGAATGTACATAATGCATACAGTAGTCATTAAAGTGTAGGGTCCCTCCTTGCCTACAGTTAAGTTAATATTTTTCTTTAGCTTGCTTGCCACTTTTTTATTTAAACAATATTTTCTGGGGGGAGCCCCGTCGGCTCCCCGGAGCTATCCCAGGCTGATATGCTAATGTCAGACTTTGGCATCAGTCATGTGTATGGAGTTCTTAGGCCTACCGGGGACCACAGCCAGAACCGGGCCCCCTCAGAGAGGCAAGGGGAGCAATGGCCTATAGAAGCCCCCGTGTGATTGGAAGCATTCTATGTCTGCCATCGACCGGGACAGGCACCCAGAAAGGTAAGCGCCCCAAAACAAACCCCTATTCTGGTTAAAATTGCTACCAAAAGTCGAACTAGTGGATAGAACTCCCCAACAGAAAACAAGCAAACTAGTATGATGTCACACGTCACCGCACCACTGTCTGCGCAGCTCCCCCCCTCCCCGGGAGGGGGAAGGGGGAGCCCCAGACCTCACACGCCGGCTATCCACCCATTAGTTCTTCGGCTGATGCTATAGGCACCGGTTATGCGCTCCGGCTCCAGTGGTTGTTTCAGCACTGTACCTAGAGTGTGGTGTCTGTTTTTCTAGGTGGTGCGTGAGCCGGGAGTGATTCTCCAGTACTCGGGCTGCATGCGCCTAGGGTTCCCTTCCCTAGGTGCCCTGTAAGTACTGCCCTTGGGACTTGGGGCCACCTTCCACAAGTTCCTTGGGGTCTGCCCCTGCTAGGCCGTTTACTGCTTGGTTTTCGGCCGCTCTTTGTGTGCTCGGGTGTTCTGTCTCCCTTGGTCGCCTTAGGGTAAGGGGCAGTTTTGCACTGGTGGGGCGCAGGGTACTGTGCAGCTTGTCTTTTCCCAATCATAGCGGCCGGCTCTGTTCCGCTTGGGTATGCTGTCCTCTTGCGGGGTTTTCTTTTTCTTTTTGTTTATCTACCTGGTGGGGGGGTCTGCCTTCGTTCTTGCCCCTTGGGTCCCTTGTGTTCTGAGTATTTCTGGTGGCACCCCCTGCTAGGTCCCCGTGAGTGTACACATCCCGGGGGTTCAGTTCTTAGAAAGTTGTTTGGTAGTTTTGGGTGCCGGTTAGCAGTACCCTGCCTGGGATTACCTGAGCGCGAGTCCTCTTATAGTAAACGCTCGGGACCCTGGGAAACCCCTGGGGGCGCGTGGGTCCGATGGATGTGACCCCAGAGCCCCCCCCCCTCGCTTCCAGCGAGTTTGAGGGTTGCTCACCCCTTGTCTCTGGGTGACTCTGTTTTGCCTCCGTCTGCTGCCTGTGGGGTCGGTGACACCTTCGACCCGGAGTCCTGCGAGTTTGTTGCTCGTTGTGGCTCGGTTACCCAGTTGTGCTAAGCTGGTGCGGGCAGCAGAGGCGTTGCACTTGAGCCTTGGTGGTGGCAACGCTCTCGTGGTAACTCCCCGGGAACCCCGGGGCTGCCCCGTTTTGGTTCTTGGTTTTTCCCCTGGATTCCCCTTCCTGCCTGCATCCGGTTCCTTACCGTCTGTAGGTTCAGGGCGGGGTTTGTTGGTGTTGAGACTCGGGCAGTCTCAGGGAAATCCCCTTCCGGGGTAGTGACGGGGGCATTTGAGCCTGTTCCTCCAGCCGTGTTGTAAGAGTCTGCCAGTGGGCTCCCTTCCTTCGTGTTTTCACGGCTGCCCCGGTTTTCTGGTACGGCCGGGGCTTTGGGGGGACGGCTCGGCCCCGGGGCTGGGGGGGGCTGACTTGGGGGGGCCTTGGCCCCGTTGGTCCCCGTGGGGGTTTTTATCCCCCTCTAGGCGGGGCTTGTGGTTACGCAGAGTAGGGTTTTCCTCCCCACTCGCCGTACGTGCTGTTTGGGCGTCAGCCCCTCCCCGGGCTCGGTTCCTTGGCCTTTGAGTCGGTTGGTTCCGTCCTGTGGGTGGATGTTTCCCCCCACCCCTTGTTGGGACGGTGTTTTCGTCATGTTTCCCCGTTTTGGGGGTTCTACGTGACTACTGGTCTCGGGTGCGCCTGCGCCTTTGTGTGCCTTCGGGGCTGGGTTTGGCTTCCGTGTTCTCGAGGGTACGGGAAGGTTTTTCGCTACTTCCCGCGTTATTGGAACGTCTGTCGGCTCCTCGTTCTTGTCGCCGTTTTGGGCTCTTGTAGTCCGGTTGGGCTCCTTGTAGCCCTGTTGGGCTCATTTTGGGCCGGTTTGGGCTCCTTATGGGCCGGTTGGGCCACTTGTTGTGGGCTACTGTGGCCCTGGGCTACTGGCCTGTTGGGTATGTGGCCTGTTGGGCTACTTGTGGCCCTGTTGGGCTACTTGTGGCCCTGTTGGGCTACTTGTGGCCCTGTTGGGCTACTTGTGGCCCTGTTGGGCTACTTGTGGCCCTGTTGGGCTACTTGTGGCCCTGTTGGGCTCTTGTGGCCTTGTTGGCTTGCTTGTGGCCCGGCTGTGTGCCTTTTTTGGGCTCTGTCTTCGCTTCTTTGGCCGGTTTTATGATTCCTGCTCTCTTTTGGCTCCTTTTCTAGTGCGGTAGTCCTGGTTGCCGCCTTCCCGCAGGGCCGGTTGCGCGTTTTCGGCCAGCGTGTCGTGCGCCGCGGAGTTTGTTTTGGTCTGGGCGGTGTGTGGTGCTGGTGTTACGCCTTTTTGCTCCAGTGCTTCGCCTCTCGCTCTTCTCCCTTGCCGCGGTATGTGCCCCTTCGCTCGGGGGTGTCCTGGGTTCCAGTTGTGGGGAGGCCGCCGAGGTTTTCCCTGTGTCATGGGTGGGGGCCGCCTTCTTCGCCTCTCACCTGCTCTCCTGCAGGTCTGGCTTTTTCGTCTTCACCTGGCGGTACTCCCAGGTTCTTCTGGGCTCGGTTGAGTCGTGTCACTTCGTGCCACCGTTCGCCAGGTGAGTTTTCTGCGGTCTGGCATCTTTTGGCAGGGCGCTGGATGCGGTGTTATATACCTGTCTTTATTTGGGTATCTTTTGTACGACTGAGACCGTTCGCACACCAGTGTCTGTCCCCCTTTTCACCCCTTTCCTGTCCCACTCTTGTGCATGTCCAACCCATGCTAGGGTCATTAAGGGGTTCCACCTTGTTAGTGTTATGAGGTGGGGGTTGTGGTGTTGGTTCTGTACTCGCCTGGTAGGGCTCCTGGCTGTGCTTGCAAGGTTTTTGCGCTCTGGTGTTTGGGTCCCGCCTATGTAGTAGTACTTGCGGGATAGTACCAGTGGAGTGCAGTGGTGCTATAGGCACCATCGGGGAACACTGTATATCCATCTGAGGTCTGCAGTTGTTACACGACCTACTTGCGAGCATACGCCTTCTTGCTGGTACGTTACCTTGGGGTTTTCCTTGAGGTGCTTCCGGGGCTTAGCGTCCCCGCGGCCCGGTCGTTGACCAGGCCTCCTGGACTGATCATCCTGGCTGTTGGACGTGGCTGCTCGCTGCCTGACGTACGAGTCTCAGCCTGGTTTGATCGGGTATCCTTTGGAGGTGCTTCTCCAGTTCTCTCTTGTACCACCCCGTCCTCGCAAGTTTAATAAGTCATTATTGACTTATTAGTTACGTGCATGGGTGACAAGCATCATAGTTCCCTTTCAAAACTTCATGGAAAACACCGACCTTACTTAACCTACTTAGCATGTTAACATAAGCATCTTATGGTTTCGTAATTACAGTTGTTACTTAACCTATTATAGGTATAAACAACGCTGAACACTGTGGGGGATTGCCAGTTATGCCCTTATGGTCCGTCCGTGGACTTCCGGGGCACGCTTGCTTGCTTTCGAATTAGTTATGGCCATCCTGGTTGTGAGGAGTCTGTGGGCCTGCAGCCGCTCCATGCGGCTGCCTGGTGGGCCTCCTCCTGGCCGGTCTAGCCTGGCCTCGGGCCAGGCTTGGGGTGTACACGAGCTCCTAGTTCCCCATCCAGCCGATTTTGAGCGGGGTTTCTCGCCGTCCGTCGCTGGTATGGTGGGCTGCTGGGTCTGCGTGTTCCTGGCGTTGCTGTGTGTTACTCACTGTTGTCTACTCTGCTTGTGTTGGGGTTGGCTCTGGCTCTTGTCCTGCCTCCCGCCTCAATCCATCAACAGGTGTACAGTTTCCTGAGCCTATTGGGCTCTATCATATCTACACTTGAAACTGTGTGGAGTCAGTCCCTCCACCACATCGCTTCTAATGCATTCCATTTGTCACCACTCTGACACACATAAAAAAGTTCTTTTAATATCTCTGTGGCTCATTGGGCACTCAGTTTCCACCTGTGTCCCCTAGTGCGTGTGCCCCTTGTGTTAAACAGCCTGTCTTTATCAACCCCCCTTTTTCGTGTCTCCGTGGGCCCTGTCTGGGTCTGTCTGCTCCGTTCTGCCTTTGCGGGAGCACGTTGCTCTTTACCTGTGGCATGTTGCGGTGGTGCCTGTTGCTACTACTGCGCGTGTGCTTTAGTACCGTGTTTCGCGGTGGCGTGTCCTTATTCCTGGGGTTTATGTTTCTGCTCTTTCGTCCTGCCTCACCCCAGTTGTTTTTTCTGGCATCTCTTTTTGTCTGTTTTGCCTGCACTTACTGCTATGTTGGGGGGGGCGTGGTCGGTTTCCACCACTTCCTTGCTTGTGCGTTCCCTTGTTTTCCTCCTCTGCCACAGGGGTGTTCTGCGTGTGTTCCTTGGCTTCTAGGGCTTTTTTCGGCCTGTGTCCTGTGGTGTGCTTCTTTGTATCGGTCTGTTGCAGTTGCTCGTACCTCTTGGTTTGGGTCCAGTTCTGGCGGCAACCCGTCCGCCTTCTTGGGTTTCCTTGCTTGCCCTGCCAATTGTTTTTTTCGGGGTCTGGCGATGTCCCGCGTCGGACCTGTCATTTCTGAACTCCTGGCGGGTTTGCTTGCTTGGAGTTTTCTGTTCGGCAGACGTTCCATCTCCTTGTGCCACCTGAGTTCGGTGGTCGCGCCCGAGATCCTCTTGCGGCTCCGCCTTTTCCTGGGCTCGGAGGGGCCTTATTGGGGCTGCTTCCGTCTGCCTCATGGTCTCGCCTCCAGCTGGTGGGGTGTCCCACCTGCGTGTTTCTCTTGGCGGCAGTATGGGGTGTTTTGGCGGTCCTTCCTTTCCTGTCCCTTCTTAGGTGGTTACTCTTGTTACCGTCGGCTTGGTTTTGGTGGGGGTTGGGGGCCGCTTTGGCTTGCTTTCGGTCTTGGTGTTGCTTCTACACCGTTAGTAAGCTGTCTTGTGCGTCGTTTCACCTCCGGCCTGTTCGTGCGCCGCTTGCACCATCCTGGTCTCCGCGGTTGTGTGCCACGGCGTCTGTGTCCGGAGCGCATTTTGCGTTGATCCGGTTCTGTTCTTCCTGGTTCGCCTGTGCTGGTGTCCCGGTTGTCAGCCGTGTTCTTGCGGCTCGGCTGCCTGTGTCTTCCCTCCTGTCCGTGGCGTTCGTGGCTTTGCTGCTCTCGCTGCCGTTTGGATGACGTTTCTCGCAGTCTTTCGGGCATGGATCTTTGGTGTTCGTTCGAGGGCCTTGCTGCTCGTTGTTGTGTGTCCCGGGACTGTCCGGGGCTGTGGCGCCTTGGGTTGGCATTGCTGCCGGTTGTCTCGCTTCCAGGGGAGGGGTGCGTGGTGTCCGCCTCCGGTTCCGTCCCTTTTGATCTTCCTCTGTGGGTAGTTAGCTCCGGGAGCCGACGGGGCTCCCCCCAGAAAACCAGCGTTGAATGTAATGAAACGCCATTTTCTGGGTGAGTCCCGGAGGCTCCCCGGCAACCCTCCCTCCCTCCGGTCGGCGGTTTTTCGCGTGTCTTGACATCCAGCCTCAGAACTGATGGGTGGATAGCCGGTGTGAGGTCTGGGGCTCCCCCTTCCCCTCCCGGGGAGGGGGGAGCTGCGCAGACAGCGGCGCGGTGACGTGTGACGTCATACTAGTTTGCTTGTTTTCTGTTGGGGAGTTCTATCCACTAGTTCGACTTTTGGTAGCAATTTTAACCAGAATAGGGGTTTGTTTTGGGGCGCTTACCTTTCTGGGTGCCTGTCCCGGTCGATGGCAGACATAGAATGCTTCCAATCACACGGGGGCTTCTATAGGCCATTGCTCCCCTTGCCTCTCTGAGGGGGCCCGGTTCTGGCCGTGGTCCCCGGTAGGCCTAAGAACTCCATACACATGACTGATGCCAAAGTCTGACATTAGCATATCAGCCTGGGATAGCTCCGGGGAGCCTCCGGGACTCACCCAGAAAATGGCGTTTCATTACATTCAACGCTGGTTTTTTATAGGTAT
>WNGS01000337.1:5246845-5271984 GCA_020271785.1 Procambarus virginalis | reverse complement strand
TGCTTCGAATTAGTTATGGCCATCATGGTTGTGAGGAGTCTGTGGGCCTGCAGGCCGCTCCATGCGGCTGCCTGGTGGGCCTCCTCCTGGCAGGTCTAGCCTGGCCTCGGGCCAGGCTTGGGGTGTACACGAGCTCCTAGTTCCCCATCCAGCGATTTTGAGCGGGGTTTCTCCGCCGTCGGTCGCCTGGTATGCGGGTTCCTGGGCCTGCTGGGGTCTGTCGTGTACTCACCTAGTTGTACTCACCTAGTTGTGCTTGCGGGGTTGAGCTCTGGCTCTTTGGTCCGCCTCTCAACCGTCAATCAACAGGTGTACAGTTTCCTGAGCCTATTGGGCTCTATCATATCTACACTTGAAACTGTGTTTGGAGTCAGCCTCACCACATCGCTTCCTAATGCATTCCATTTGTCAACCACTCTGACACTAAAAAAGTTCTTTCTAATATCTCTGTGGCTCATTTGGGCACTCAGTTTCCACCTGTGTCCCCTAGTGCATGTGCCCCTTGTGTTAAACAGCCTGTCTTTATCAACCCCCTTTTTCGTGTCTCCGTGGGCCCTGTCTGGGGTCTGTCTGCTCCGTTCTGCCTTTGCGGGAGCACGTTGCTCTTTACCTGTGGCATGTTGCGGTGGTGCCTGTTGCTACTACTGCGCGTGTGCTTTAGTACCGTGTTTCGCGGTGGCGTGTCCTTATTCCTGGGGTTTATGTTTCTGCTCTTTCGTCCTGCCTCACCCCAGTTGTTTTTCCTGGCATCTCTTTTGTCTGTTTTGCCTGCACTTACTGCTATGTTGGGGGGGGCGTGGTCGGTTTCCACCACTTCCTTGCTTGTGCGTTCCCTTGTTTTCTCCTCTGCCACAGGGGTGTTCTGCGTGTGTTCCTTGGCTTCTAGGGCTTTTTTCGGCCTGTGTCCTGTGGTGTGCTTCTTTGTATCGGTCTGTTGCAGTTGCTCGTACCTCTTGGTTTGGGTCCAGTTCTGGCGGCAACCCGTCCGCCTTCTTGGGTTTCCTTGCTTGCCCTGCCAATTGTTTTTTTCGGGGTCTGGCGATGTCCCGCGTCGGACCTGTCATTCTGAACTCCTGGCGGGTTTGCTTGCTTGGAGTTTTTCTGTTCGGCAGACGTTCCATCTCCTTGTGCCACCTGAGTTCGGTGGTCGCGCCCGAGATCCTCTTGCGGCTCCGCCTTTTCCTGGGCTCGGAGGGGCCTTATTGGGGCTGCTTCCGTCTGCCTCATGGTCTCGCCTCCAGCTGGTGGTCGGTGTCCCACCTGCGTGTTTCTCTTGGCGGCAGTATGGTGTTTTGGCGGTCCTTCCTTTTCCTGTCCCTTCTTAGGTGGTTACTCTTGTTACCGTCGGCTTGGTTTTTGGTGGGGGTTGGGGGCCGTCGTCGTGCCGCATACTGTCGCCTCTCTCTTTTGTGCGGCGCTGGCGGGCCGCTTTGGCTTGCTTTCGGTCTTGGTGTTGCTTCTACACCGTTAGTAAGCTGTCTTGTGCGTCGTTTCACCTCCGGCCTGTTCGTGCGCCGCTTGCACCATCCTGGTCTCCGCGGTTGTGTGCCACGGCGTCTGTGTCCGGAGCGCATTTTGCGTTGATCCGGTTCTGTTCTTCCTGGTTCGCCTGTGCTGGTGTCCCGGGTTGTCAGCCGTGTTCTTGCGGCTCGGCTGCCTGTGTTCTTCCCTCCTGTCCGTGGCGTTCGTGGCTTTGCTGCTCTCGCTGCCGTTTGGATGACGTGTTCTCGCAGTCTTTCGGGCATGGATCTTTGGTGTTCGTTCGAGGGCCTTGCTGCTCGTTGTTGTGTTGTTCCCGGGACTGTCCGGGGCTGTGGCGCCTTGGGTTGGCATTGCTGCCGGTTGTCTCGCTTCCAGGGGAGGGGTGCGTGGTGTCCGCCTCCCGGTTCCGTCCCTTTTGATCTTCCTCTGTGGGTAGTTAGCTCCGGGGAGCCGACGGGGCTCCCCCCAGAAAACCAGCGTTGAATGTAATGAAACGCCATTTTCTGGGTGAGTCCCGGAGGCTCCCCGGCAACCCTCCCTCCCTCCGGTCGGCGGTTTTTCGCGTGTCTTGACATCCAGCCTCAGAACTGATGGGTGGATAGCCGGCGTGTGAGGTCTGGGGCTCCCCCTTCCCCCTCCCGGGGAGGGGGGAGCTGCGCAGACAGCGGCGCGGTGACGTGTGACGTCATACTAGTTTGCTTGTTTTCTGTTGGGGAGTTCTATCCACTAGTTCGACTTTTGGTAGCAATTTTAACCAGAATAGGGGTTTGTTTTGGGGCGCTTACCTTTCTGGGTGCCTGTCCCGGTCGATGGCAGACATAGAATGCTTCCAATCACACGGGGGCTTCTATAGGCCATTGCTCCCCTTGCCTCTCTGAGGGGGCCCGGTTCTGGCCGTGGTCCCCGGTAGGCCTAAGAACTCCATACACATGACTGATGCCAAAGTCTGACATTAGCATATCAGCCTGGGATAGCTCCGGGGAGCCTCCGGGACTCACCCAGAAAATGGCGTTTCATTACATTCAACGCTGGTTTTTTATAGGTATTGTCTGGTGTATTTATATCATGTATCACTTTACAGTACTTGTATATGCTTTAGTATTATTCTTTACAATAATATTCGTTATCTGAATTGTGTCAATAATTTGTGTGTTAAGTTTTATAATTGAATTGTTCTGTAATGTTGTGTTGCTGTGTTCAAATAGTTTTTGTAAAGTCTGATTTTTTGTATTCAACTATTTTGTGTCGGTTATTCAAGGTTTTTTCTTCTGTTTAGAAAGCTTATCAAATTAAAGTACAGGTTTTGATTATTTTTGTAATTTTTTGTTAACAAAATTATTCTTGATAATGACAGATGAGAGAGCACTAGTAGAAGGTGCTCGGGAATTGGGCTTCGTGTTTGAGACTCGGACGCCTGAGTTTTGTATCATTGATGTCTTGGGATCCAAGGAAAAATACGAAGTCCTCAATGTGCTGGAATTTACCTCTGCCCGCAAACGTATGAGTGTTATTGTGAAGACACCTCAAGGACAAATCAAATATACTGTAAAGGCGCTGACACAGTAAGTCTGACTTTACTTACTACCTTGAGAATGTGGGAGGAGTGATGAAGATATTCTGTATTATATAGCAGTGCAGTGTTGCTTAGAAAAATAGTTATTTATAGATACAGGTAGAGGGTTAGGCTAAATGTTCCCGCTTTCTTGTTTATTTTATCAATAATTTGTAAAATTTCCGGTGGTTTAGCACATACCTGTACATCCTAATCCTGGAGATATTCAAATGATCCAATGCTGTTAATGAAAATTGGATATTGAGTTTATGAAATGTTTTTTTTCTGAGTAACCATCTCAATTGTTGCCTGAGCCAGGACCTAGGTCCACCCAGGAAACCACATTCCCATCAGGCTTTGATGATCAAACCACGCATCTGAAAATTAAAAAATAACGATGTTTTTGTCCCTCCTGGCCCATTATCAAGTCGTGATAATGGTCTAGGATGGACCTAAATGTTGTCATTTCTTCATTTTCTGATGTGTGGTTTGGTCATCATATTTTCAGCCACATTATTGTGACTCGTCGACTCCATCAGGCTCTGTCAACTGGTATCTCAGGGTGACAAGTAGCTTTTCAACTGGTTTTGCCAACTTGCTGGAGAGTGAAGATAGGAGTCGTGGGAGATGAGGGGCCAGTTCTCCACCAAAAGACCAATCAATATGATACCTATGAGCTGAAACAAAAATTAAATAACCCCCTCAATAAATTAACTGGAAACCCATAGACCCTTCCAGAAGGAATAGCCCCAAAAAAAGATAAGGAAGACTTGCAAGAACTGAGGACTGCAGACAGCCAAGGTGACCGAGGATGGGTGACTCCCAGAAGTCCTGAAGGTAGGCTGATAAACTTACTTGAAGAAGAACAGGAAGCACCTGAAAGTAATAAAAATTAAACCAGAAAGTAGGGAACTGCAAGGAAACAAATTCAGACTTCAAGAATGCCACAACAGAAATAGAAGGACCTCTGAAACACTCTTTTGCCTGCCCAGACCAGAAAAAAGGGTTGAATTCTGGAAACAGCAAGAGTATGAAGCAAGGACCCTCAGGCAAGTTGCCCAGATCACCTTGGTTACCTTGAGAGGATTTCGAGATTTAGTGTCCCCGCGGCCCGGTTGTCAACCAGGCCTCTATGTTGCTGGACTGGTCAACCAGGGTGTTGACCAGTCCAGCATCATCATGCACAGGACCCTCAACTGCATATGTATTATGTGAACAAATCCGTGACGGTTACTCCCATTGCCTATGTAAGTATTGCACAGCAAGGCTTAAAGACAGCCTTTCATTTAGCATTCTCATTCAAAATAACAGTTTATGACTCTATCACTGCAGGGCATTTCTTTAACATTGGGATATATTAAGGGAAAGGTGAATTAAAATTATTCTCACCATTTTAACATTGAATTAAATTAAGTTTTCAGAGTTATGAAGCCTTCCTGAATAAGGTAATAAATCACATAGCCCAAGGCTTTATCTTGTTTCATAACATATCCTCAGTATGAAAAGCATTTTGGGGCAATGGAGTGACCTGAACCCGCGACCTAGTGATTCCCAGGCGCCTGCCTTAACCGCTCGGTCACGGTGATATAAAAGTTGACAACCCTAAACTCTAATGAGTTCTCTGGTAGGTTCTGGAGGCTCCAAACCAGGGCCCAACCAGGATTTTACAGCCAACCCAACCACACTAGGGTTGCAAACTGTGTGGTCATTTGGTGGCCATATCTTAATTAAGGAACACATCAACAAACCGGAAAAGGTACAAAGGCACCTACGATAATGGCAGACACTCTCTCATATGCCCCAGACAGATCACGAATCTGAGCGAGTTCAAGTCACTCCATTTCCTCAAAATGATTTTCATTGATATTTCATGTCATTGTGATTTCATTACAATATCCTCTGTATAATTGTAGTCATAAATTCACTTAACAGGTAATCTATGAACGTCTTGGTGATAGTCAACAGTTTCGAGATTTAACTGTCAGACACCTGGAAGAGTTTGCAGCAGAAGGTCTCCGAACCCTGTGCTATGCTGTTGCAGATATCTCACCTGTGTTCTATGAGGTATTCACTCATTTCATTATTTTACAATAGAAACTTAATTATTATTTAACAAATTAGTAACTTAATACTTTTAGTTTGGAAAAGTCTTCTGAAAGACTTTATTCTAATACAAGCATACACATGTGCACACAAAGGTGCACGTATGCATTAATATACACACTGCTACTTAGTCACTACCGTAGGTGGCTGAGTGGACAGCACACTGGACGCGTGATCCTGTGGTCCCGGGTTCGATTCCGGGCGCCGGCGAGAAACAATGGGCAGAGTTTCTTTCACCCTGATGCCCCCATTACCTAGCAGTAAATAGGTACCCTGGGAGTTAGTCAGCTGTCACGGGCTGCTTCCTGGGGTGTGTATGGTGTGGGGAAAAAAATAGTAGTTAGTAACAGTTGATTGACAGTTGAGAGGCGGGCCAAAAGAGCAGAGCTCAACCCCCGCAAGCACAAACTAGGTGAATACTTGCTGAGAGAGTCCTCAGTCTTGTCACAAATTTGTATCACTTTAGTGTACATAAATAGTACATTTCTAAAACATCCCACGATACTATGCACAGTGCTAATTATCACCACAATCCTGCTATTATCAGAATCCTGGACATTTTTATCAGTCAGGGGTCTTCTGTAATACTATCATTGCTAAATAATAGTAGTTACATGTATATTTTGACATTTATATTTTTTTTTTTTTTTTATTTTTTTTTTTTTTTTTAGATATATACAAGAGTTGTTACATTCTTGTACAGCCACTAGTATGCATAGCGTTTCGGGCAGGTCCCTGGAATACGATCCCCTGCCGCGAAGAATCGTTTTTTCATCCAAGTACACATTTTACTGTTGCGTTAAACAGAGGCTAAAGTTAAGGAATTGCGCCCAGTAAATCCTCCCCGGCCAGGATACGAACCCATGACATAGCGCTCACGGAACGCCAGGCGAGTGTCTTACCACTACACCACGGAGACTGTAAATTTTAGTGTTTTAGGCGATAATATGATCGTAAGCTGAACAGCAGTGCTGTTAGCTCATGCTGTGTGTGTCAGCCTTGGTTGCTCACTCAGTACTGAGGCTCTCACATCTGGGAATGTTACCCATGATTTAAAAAAAAAAGGTGTCTGTTTACTAGAGCCCTGAGGAAGCTGATGTGAACCCCGTGTAGCCGTGGGATATTTAAATTGTGCACGGCACCCTCCATTGTATATAAACGATGTGCGCCATTCAGTGACATTTACTCAAATTGTATATAGTATATACAATTTGCGCCCTTTAAGGGTTAAAATACTGAATCGTTTGGAGGATGTCGATCCTCTCAATTTCTTCAAAAGGTCAGATGTAACACGAACGAGGAGCAACGGGTTCAAGCTCATCAAACCACAATGTTGGACAGAAAACAGGAGATGCTTTTTCACCCATAGGGTTGTAAACCCATGGAACCACCTACCTGCTGATGCCATAAACACCAGAACTCTGCTGGGTTTTAAAATACAGCTGGAGAAGATCATCAGGGCAAATGGGGGAGGGGGGAACCTTTAATAAGCTGCCGGCTTCCTGTCCTCATCGAGGCCACTATTATTAGTGGCCCTCATGTCATCAAGTAATACTTGATTGTTGAGGATATAATGATTATTAAATCATTATATCCTCAGAGAGAGGTTTTAATTATTGCTTATTTTGTATGTACAGTAACTTGATGTGGAACTCTAAACCTCATTCCCAATTCTTGAATTGGGCAGGATCTCTGTTTATTGTGCATTCATGTTATATTAAATATCTTGAGTAGATAAAAGACAATTAGATAAAGTATTTTTTAATAGGAAGTTGAAGGGCACCTTCGAAGAACAGTGGAAATGTTTGATTTCATTACTGTATTTACTACTCCTGTAATATTTTTCAGGAATGGAAAAATACTTATTATAAGGCAAGTACAGCACTACAATTCAGAGAAAGAAAAATAGAAGATGCAGCTCAGCTAATAGAAAACAATCTTACATTATTAGGAGCGACAGCAATAGAAGATAAACTTCAGGATGAGGTACGTGTTTGTTGAAGTACGCAGTACATTATGTTAGGTTGAATATGGTATTAAATTACATAGTCATTCAAGTACAAAATAAACTTTAAGTATATCACTTAATTCTTATTCAATTTTGTGCTCTGATGTTTACATTGTTAGGGAGAGTTCAATTGGAAGTTGTGATGCTTCGGTCTTTTTGACCCCACCAATGGTCTGTATTGGTTACTCTTGATTTTCTGATGCTTTCCTGGTGGGAATGGCAGTGTTCACCCCTGTGATACAGGTACACTCTGTACCTCTGTGAGGGGGACCGGGTTCGAGCTCTGGTCCCCAGTAGGCCCAACTGGGCCAAATCTCTGTGGATGATGCAGCCTAGTAATGGTAGGGAACTACCTCAGCTAGATAACTTTAGGGAGCCACGGGGGCTCACCCAGAAAGAGGTTTCATTATTCTGTTTTTTTTTTATAACAATTTAATTTTTATTTTTAAATATTGTACTTATTGTAACTAAAAAGAATTGTATAACATTAGAAAATATTGTAATGTAACTGAATATGTAATGATAAATATGCAGCTTGGATGGTTCATTATTCTAAATTTATTTTTAAAGTGACATCAGTTGATGGTCCTCGAGATGCAAATTGTGCCACTTACATTTAGCTTCTTAACTTGATGCAGGTTCCAGAGACTATAGCAGCACTGCTCAAGGCAGGGATCCACGTGTGGGTCCTCACTGGGGACAAGCAAGAGACGGCTATTAATATAGGTCATTCATGCCACCTCTTAAACCAAGGCATGCCTCTCATCATACTCAACACTGAATCCCTGGATGTAAGTATTGTATTGTTGCCTCTCATCATACTCAACACTGAATATAACATTTCTCATCATTGTCATCATCAGTATGAGAGTGTGCCTAACAAGATCTTATGAAAGTGTGCCTGACGACTTGTGTGCCTGACACACTGATGTCTGATGACTTGCATACTAGATTTAAATAGAATTAATGAAAAGGGTTAGTTTTGTTGTGTTGATCAGGTATGGCGGATTAACAAATAATGCTATGTTAACTAATATTTTTCCACTCTGTGTTCATTCACTGTTTAACTTCAATCCAGGAAACTCGGGAAGCTATTAACCGTCACGTCGTCGAATTTGGTGAGCAACTGAAACGAGAAAATGAGGCTGCCCTCATTATTGACGGAAAGACACTGATGTATGCCCTCACGCCAGATTTACGGAAGGACTTCTTAGATTTATGTATATCTTGCAAGAGTGTTATATGTTGCAGAGTGTCTCCTAGTCAAAAAGCAGAAGTAAGTATTTCAGTTCTGTTGCCATATCAGCTTATTGTTAGTTTCCTAATGTTTTATACATATTCATTTAATTTAATACTACTACTACTGATTACAAGTCATCAGGTAGCTAAGGGACAATGTTGTATATGATAATGCCTCATTCAAGTGAACTAATTGGGACTGGAGCTTGATCTTTTTTACCTTTTTCTTTTATAGCAGAGTGTTTAGCTATTTTCCGACCCCAAATGATACAACACAACTGTTTGCCTATATAGAAAGCAGCATGTCATAAAAATTCAATTCAAATATTTTTTAAAATAAATTACAGAAAGCATAAACATTTAAGGAGAAGATGGTTATATTTTATGCTTTTCTTTAAGAAATAATTAAGCTTTTTTTAACATGTATATGCAGAATGCAGTTATACAGTACTTTAGTACCATATTTTATTTGATTGTTTTATTCTTTTGTACAATATCTCAAGCATTAGCAAAGCTGTTCTAGGCAATTTAAAAAATAACAAGTTTATTTTTTATTTATAAAGATTATAATGTTGATACGATATTCTGTTTTACATCTGTTTCTAAAGGTAGTCGAGTTATTGACTCGTGAGACGGGCTCGGTCACCCTTGCTATTGGTGATGGAGCCAACGATGTGGCCATGATTCAGAAAGCCAATGTTGGTGTTGGCATTGCTGGATTAGAAGGGCTTCAGGCTGCTTGTGCCTCAGACTATGCTATTGGTCAGGTGAGAATTTTGATATGTCAAATACGTTTTTAATGTGATAGAAACTTTGTATGTGTAAATATGAACATGAAATATTGCAGATAAGTCTAAATTCAGTGCATAAGGAATATATGAGATGGAAGAGATCAAATAAGAAGCACCTTATTATGTTAGAAAAGCAATAATTTATTAGGGAAAACAGGATTTAAAGCAAGAAGATTTTATTTTTTGTATTACTAAACCATTAAGACAAAATTGAAAGCATTGGATGATAAAACTAAATGTCTATGTCATATACTTGGATTTTGCAAAGGTATTCGATAAACGTGACCATGGAGTGCTATTACGTTCATTGAGGTCCAAAGGAATAACAAGCTAAGTGAGACAACGAGTATTCAATTTCTTTGCAAACAAGTTGCAAAGAAAAATAGTAAACTTTCCAAACCAAGGTTAGGCACAGTAAGAAGCTCTGTACATCAAAGTACTGTCCTTGTACCACCTCCCTCTCTCATTCTCCTAACATTTAGCAGTCATCTATTATATTATAGACTCATTAAAACTTGAAAATTACGGTACTGTTCATATTATTTTGTTTCTTCTTTCAGTTTCGCTTTCTAGCAAGATTGCTGTTTGTGCACGGTGCCTGGAATTATAGCCGTCTCTGTAAAGTTATCTTGTATAGCTTTTACAAAAATATATGTCTGTATGTTATTGAGCTGTGGTGGGCAGCCATGTCTGGCTGGTCGGGTCAAGTCTTATTTGAACGGTGGAGTATAGCTATGTATAATGTGGTAAGTACTGTACGTTCAAATTATTGTAAAATTGGCTATTTTTTCAGTTTTCCATTTTCTAATTTTTATTAAAAAATTTCATTACTTTCAAATGGCTTGTTTTGGGTTGTTTAATTTTTCAACAACATTTAGTGACAGATCAGTTGTTAGCCATTATTCTCAGGATGAATATTAGAATTACAAGGAGAATTTGCAGGCATAAAGTGCAAGGGGTTTTGTACTGACGAGGTAGGCATCATCTTGGGAGGGCAAAGTGCAGTTCATATAGGAATAGTCTCATGAAAACCTAAAGAAAATATAACAGCAGAGATGATGACCAAATCATTTCTTCATTAAAGAAAATGGTCATCATTTCTTCAGCCATGTTATTGTGACTCATCGTCTGTATAACAGCAGAGTTGTAGGAATGTTTGATATGGGAAATACTGAAAGTAACTAAGGCCACCTGACGTGAGACTCCCCTTTCGTTGTCTCGTGTTCACATGTCATGCCCAGCTGACTTTCAGTAGTTGATGTGAACCAAAAAATACAGAAGTAAACTAGAATAAGATAAGAAGAAAATAACATGCATTCACTTGCCATTTAGAATTTGTAAAGCTGAGCACAGTGACATAGAATTTCTTGTTTGGCTGAATGTTAATCTTTTTAATTTTTCAGTGCAAGGGCATGAGCTTGTAAGCTGTACCCTAGAAAACTATCTTTTGAAACCCGTCCTTACTTTCTTATAAATTATAGAAGGAAGTATTTGCACCATATAAAATAATGAAATAGAAATAAAGTTTCTGTGTCTCAGTCTAAGATTTGCAATAGTCACACCTTCTGTTAAAGTTTCACAAATGGGGTCTATTTACAAGGACATCGCTGGAATAATGGTTCAATTGCACAATGGTTCAATCCCCGCAAGCACAAGTAGGTGAGTACTACTGGATGCTCCAATAGCTGTGCCCTTAATTTGTCAAAAAGTTCTGTTATCAAAGAGTAGGAGGGTATCCCTCATTGCATAGAGGATGGCTTCATCCAGGAGTTCCTTGATCAAGTGCCTGAAGATGCCTGTTGTTCGAAGTCCTGCTTGATCCTATGTTTGTTGGCGTCAAAAAATTCTGCTACTCTCCTGGCTGCTTCTCTCTGTGGTATGCTAAGGTAAAGAGAGACTACATCTAAGGAAAACAAGGTTGCTCCCTTTAGTATGGGCCCTGTAACTGGTTGGATCCTCCTTAAAAAAATCCACTGTATCATTCAAGAGTTCTGGGAGAAGATGGAGAGGGGTCAACAGTGCGTACATATCCAATCAATTGGCCTAGTTGGGCCCCCCCAACTAGTGTGGCTATAGCAGAGATTTTTGTCTACACACAGTTTGAATCAGCCAGGCTGCAGCGAGAGCAGGGTCTAATCATCTACTTACGTTACATAGATGATGTTTTCGGAGTGATGTCTGGAGGATGACAAGAATTAGAACTCTTCTTCAACTGGGCTAATTATGTACATGAAAACTTTGTTCATCCTAGAAATGGATGAATCCACTTTCATTCCTGGACACCAGAGTTTACATTGAAGAACCAAGTAGAAGCCTACAGACCACAATCTACCACAAGCCGACTAATCTACACACTTCATTGACTTCATTTCTCATAGTCAACCTCTATCGCTCAAGAAATTGCTACTCTATTCCTTGGGTATATGTACAAAGCGGATCATCAGTAGTAACGACAAACTTCAGGAAGCCTTGGAATACTTGTGGACTCATTTCAGGAACAGAGAGTACCCAGAGGAGATTCTTCATTCTGCACAAACTAAGCCCCAAAAAAACGGACAACCTCCTGAATAGAACACGGGACAAAGCATGAATGAGAGGATAATCCTTCCTCTCCTCTACTTTCCAGGTATAGTAGGAACTTTTTGTCAAGAACACCTCACCTTATGGCATTGGCATAGAACCATTGATGTAGAACACCTAGCGTGGCAAATCTTCCCACAATTACCTGCAATGGTTGCAGGGATCAAAGGCAGATCACTGAGGGGACATCTTAGTCAAAGCCAAGTTTCCTTAACACTGCAACCCGTTGAGGGGGGGTGTTTGGAACAATAAAAACTTCCAGACTTGTGACACGGTTGAGGAGGACCTACGACTAAAAGATAATTTCCTGGTGTGGTGGTACTGACTCTCCATGATTTTGTCTGCTATATTATATGTAGGGAATAGTTATGTTACATTTTAATATCTTTACCTTAAAAAGATATTAAGCTGTCTAGGCTGTCTTCTCTGCTGTCTTCCCTTCCAAAGAAAACTGGAAATAGGGTAATAATAATAAGGATGTTAAATCTTGTATTGAATTATTTAATATTTGTGATTATTCTAAATATTTTAAAGGAAAATATGCTGTCATATAAATGTTAGTATCATTTCTTTTTTAACTAGCTGTTCACAGCAGCACCACCCCTGGTTATGGGGATTTTCGACCGGTCATGCAGTGCAGACACGAGGATGAGGTATCCAGAGCTATATCGGGAATCTCAAAGTGGAGCGCATTTTAATTGGAAGGTGAGAGATCTGCATATCTTGTAAGAATTACTTGTATATTTCTAATATATTTTCTGGGGGGAGCCCCTTTGGCTCCCAGGAGCTTACCCAGGCTCATATAGATATATTAGACTTTGGCATCAGTCAGTGTGAATGGAGTTTTTAGGCCTACTGGGGACCACGAACCAGAACCTGGCACTCTCAAAGAGGCACGAGGAGCAATGACCTATAGAAATGCACATGTGATTTGGAGCATTCTATGTCTGCCATCGACCTGGTCAGGCATCCAGAAAGGTAAGCATCCCAAAACAAACCCCTATTCTGGTTGAAACTACTACTAAAAGTAAAACAAGTGAACAGAACTCCAAAGGTATTGGTCTCTTTGAACCCAGCAGTGGTCTATATTGGTTCACGTCTTTCTGGTTGCTTTCCCTCTCTCGGCTCTTTCAGGATGGGCATCTTATGCCAAATACTGTCGCTTCATATTGTGCAGCGCTGGTGGAGCCGCTCCAGTTTGCGTTCAGGGTGGATGTCACTTTGGCTCCGTTTCGCAAGCTTTCTTGTGCCTTTTTCCACCTCCGGCCTGCTCATGTGCCACCTGAGCTAATCTGGTCTTTGGACCGGGTGCACTCCTTTCTCTCTCCTCCTTGGTTTGTGGTGGTCCCTTCGGTCCAAGACTGTTTCCAGAAAGCTTTGTTCTTGTTGGCTTTGGCTTCTGGGGGTCAGGTCGGGAAGCTTCCTGTTCTCCTCCAACACAGAGGCTTTTGCTCTTTTGGTCTGGGTGGACTTTTTGTTCGTTGTCTGCTGTAACCTTCTTTGCTGGCAAAGAACAAGACGGCAGGCTTCTGGAGGGGTACGTGAGGTATTGATGCTTGGTTGGTCAGGCCGGGGTGTGCATCATGTTTTGTGTCCGGTTGCGGCTTTATGCTGTACCTATGTGCCTCGGCTTCTTTGTCCGGGGACGCGCTTTGGGATGACCTGGTTTCTCTTGTTCCCTGTTCCAAGGCTTTGGTTTCTCAGATCGTCCGCAGGGTTATAAAGTCTAGCCATTCTGCGGTCTACCCTCACACCCATGATGTTCATAAGTTCGCAGCTTTGGCTGCTGTGTTTGGCAATATGTCTTGGGCGGACATTCAGGCACGGGGGTTTTGGAGATAAAACAGGGTCCTGGCTGCCCAATATCTTGTTAATGTGCCAGGCCCTTAGCAATCTTGTGGTGCCTTGAAGTCGGAGGTTGCATCCAGTTGTCTTTTTCTGCTCTTTGGGTAGTTAGCTCCAGGGAGCCAATGGGGCTCACTGGAATGAAACTCCCATTTTCTGGGTAGAGCCCAGGAGGCTCCTTGGCACTCTCCCTTCCCCAGGTCAGCAGGTTTTTGTTTTCATTTTCTGCCTCCAAACTGATGGTCCGGCTGCTGGCTCGGTGGGCTGGCTCCCCCCTTTCCTTCCCCCTCCTGGTTGGAGGGTCGGCACAATGAGCAGCGCGTGGTGGTATGACGTGGTTGTTGTTAACTTGTTTTCTTTGTGGGAGTTTCCAGCCTCTCTTCGGTCTCGGGTTGCAATTTTTCTACAGGAGGGGTCTGTTTTGAAGTGCCTACCTTTCTGGGTACTCGACCCCGTCGATGGCAGACATGAATACTGTACTTTCATACATGATTTTCATAGCCATTGTTCCCTTCGCTTCTCTGAGGGGACCATGTTCTGGCTGGTGGTCTCCACTAGGCATGACAACTCTATATGACTGAAGCCCTGTACTAAATTAGCTAGTATCAGTTCAATAGCTGCAGGGGAGCCTCCAGGCTCTACCAGAAAATGGGGTTTCATTACATTCACGGTGTTTTTTTTTTTTTTGTGTGTGTGTGTGTGTGTGTGTGTGTGTGTGTGTGTGGGGGGGTGGTGTGGGTGTGTGTGGGTGTGGGGGGGGGTGTGTGTGTGTGTGTGAGTGTGAGTGTGAGTGTGAGTGTGTGTGAGTGTGAGTGTGTGTGTGTGTGAGAGTGTGTGTGAGTGAAGTTAGTGTTGTCAGTACATCTTAACAGGAATGTTTGAAAGGGTCCCTGTTGCTTTGGTGTAGAATGTTGCCTTTCCTGGGCGATCATGATCCTGTACAATGAGATTTTTGGTCATGTTTACCTGAGAAGCACCAGAGTTTCTTAATCACAAAGGAGCTTCTCATATTCCTTAAAAGTCTAATTATTATAATTCTTGTGCAACTGGCAGTTCAAATATTTAACAGAACACAATACTTAGCATTCCTCATGGATACACTGCTTGAATCTCAAAATACATTTTAAGATGTTAGAAGAGTTCTTGATAAAGTTTCTATTAACATTCTTTTATTAAAATTTTTAATCATAAATATATAATTTAGTATGTTACTTGATATTAATTAGTTATCCACGCGTTACACCTTGTATTATCTTCGGCAGGTTTTGTGTGGTGGGTGTGGCTGGCGCTTGTACACTCAGTGTTGGTATTTGTTCTACCGTACCTGTCCATGACGCAAGATGTGGCATGGGGTCATGGCCGTGTGGGAGGTTACCTCATGACGGGAAATATGGTGTACACTTACGTAGTTATTACCGTCTGCCTTAAAGCAGGTTTAGAAACCGACGCGTGGACTTGGGTGACACACCTCGCCATCTGGGGATCTATTGCTTCTTGGTTCATATTCCTGCTGGTGTATTCAAACTTCTGGCCTATAATACCAATGGCTCCAGACATGTGTGCTATTTATCTGCAGGTAAAACATATTCTGCGTATTGGATGTAATGTAATCGTCTCTGTAAAGGGAATGAATAATAGTTTCAGAACATAGACCTAACTGTTTCTCATGTTAAAATGTTTTTGTCAAGTCTCAATGAAGTCTGACCCAACACGTTGTCAGTATTTAGCTAAAACGGGTCTTAGTGTTAATTATAACTTTGGTCACTAATTATAAGATATAGTAATGATAAATTACACACATGCTATGTTCATTTCATCTCATTCAAAATAAAAATGTATATATAGTATGTGTATGTACAGGTATGTATGTATTTATTTATTATATACAGTGGCACCTTGGTTTATGAATTTAATCTGTTCCAAGAGACGGTTCGTGCACCTAAAATTCGTAAACTGAAACGAATTTTCTCATAAGAAATAATGGAAATTGAATTAATCTGTTCAACATCCCCAAAAATATTAACTTTAAAATACATTTTATACAGAATATTACAGTACTTATATTTTTCAAGCACAAAACAATCAGGTATAAATACAAACCATAAATCAAATAAGTGAACATTTAACTGCACTTTACCTTTACTGTACTGAGGACTCTTATTGGCGTATGGGAGATGGTAAGAAGGGAAGGGAGGGTGATGTAGGCGTATGGGGAGGGTGATGAGGGAGGGAGGAGGTGAGTATTTAGGAGGAGGAGGTTGCCTTCCAATATAACATCAGACCATCCCCTGCTCGCCTTAAATGCTTTCATGCCAGCATCACTGGTTACAGATTTTTACACATTTCACTGTTATGTGGCAGCCAGTCATTTATAGTCACAAGAAGTTAGTCAAGCATTCACAGTCAAGACTGGTCACAGGCAGTCAAGCATTCACAGCTGCAGAAGCAACAGGTTAGGCATTTACGGTCAGTCAGGCATTCACAGTCAATCAGCCATTCACTGTCAATCAGGCTTTCATAGTCGCAATCAGTCTGTTAGTAAACAATAAGAGTACAATGTCAGGTGCTCAGGCAGTCTTTCTCCCATTCCACCGGATGGTAGCAAGGAAGCCTACCGTATTAATACCGTCCAGACATGGCTGGGAGGGTACAGCTGGGGGCGGGGGGAGGGGGTCTGGTGTGGTGGATGGGGAGGGACCAGGGGGTGACAAACTCACCAGCTCCTTAGCTGTTAGTCCGCTGTTAGCAGCTGTTAGTCCGAGTCGGAAGCTGGTCCACTGCAGCAACCCGTCTCAGGCCATCCTCCCACTCTGCTGCCCATCCTGGTACTCACCTGCTCATCCACTGTCACCCAACTGCCCTGCTACCACCCACTATACCAACTCTGCCAACCATCTCACTACTGCCCGCCTGTACACACTTGACACCTGCCCAACCATCCACCCGCTTTGCTGCCCACCTTGTTATTCATCCATCCACTCTCTCCCACCTACCTGCCCACCCACTCATCCTCCATGTGTTCTTTCCTTACATGATTTTAGTGCTGGTGTTTAGGAAAGATTTTTACCCCCCCCCCCCCCAAACCCTGCCCACCAGCCTCTCCCTCCCCACCAGCCTCGCCCCTCCCACTCACCTGCCATCCATCCAGTTCCACCACTCCCCCTATCCATCCTCCCAGTCCCTCCCCCATCATCCATCCATCCAGGTCCCCCCCAGTCTTCCCCCCCCCCCCACCATCCATCCTTCCAGTCTTCTCCCCCCCCCCCACTATCCATCCATTCCCCCCCTCCCCCCTATCCATCCTTCCAGTCTTCCCCCCCCCCCCCCCACCATCCATTCTGTTGCCCTCCCAAACATGACTAAAACGTTAGCACATTTTAAACCCTCTGGATAATAGAGGAGCCCAGAATGTAACAACTTGATAAAGAGTCCAATATAGGTCGTCAATTAAATCGAATGGATACTGAACAAGCGCTTTGTACTCAGAGGCAAACTTCGTACATCGAGACAATTGTATTTTGGGTTCCACTGTATTTAATTGTAGTTACAGGATGAAAGCTATGCTCATGGTGTCCCATCTTCCCTATAATCTTTATCATATGATGCTTTGAAAGTGCTGATGGTTTCTTTATCCACCACCACCTCACTTGTATTGTTCCAACAGTCTTCAACTCAGTCCGTGTCTAAGATGTGCTGGCACAGGGGTTACCACCTGCTTTCAATACATATCTAATTTTTAAATCTACAGTGCAATAGAGTAACTAATTTTAGTTTTAAGAGAAATACACAAAAAATAATGAATTGGTTACCAAACATTGTATTAGTGCATGTGTTGAGAGAAGGATTGGCATGCATAGTATGAGTTATATCAGTGTGTTGAAGTAGCAACAACTGGAATCACAGTTTAAGACTTAAGTGTGTCTCACAACCATCTTGGTTAATTACTTCTTAGTCATGGTCTCGGATAATCAGGACTTGATTGAAGGCGATTACAGTGGGCCCTCGATTTACGATGGTAATCTGTTCCCAGAGACGTATCGTAAGTCGAAATATCGTATGTCGAAATATCATAAGTCGAAACGATTTTTCCCATAAGAAATAAAGGGAAATGAATTAATCCGTTCCTGACTCCCCAAAAAATTAACTTCAAAGTAAATTTTATACCTAATTCACCGAAATCTTCATTACAAAAGTATGTACAAGTTATTACTTACCTTTTACTGATGACTCCTGTTGGTGTACGGAAGAAGGAGGTTGAGGAGAGGTGTTACTGTTTGGAAGGGGAGTCCCCTTCCATTATAACATCAGGTAGTGATGTTTTCTCTGGGGTACACTCTCTCCTACGTTTTGCCTGCATACCACTAGGACCTGATTGTGGTTCACTGCTAGTTTGTCTAGCGACACTTGTTTTTCCTTTCGTTTTAACATTTGTCTGTAGTGATACATCAGTGTCATTGAAAAGGTTAGAGCAACGGCCTACTGCAGCTTGATTTGGGCGAGTCGTTTCATCAAAAGTTTACAGTTCTTCCCATGCTGCACACATTTTCTTAATTTTGAGGAAGGGATATTCTGTACTGCCTCTATGATCATCCTCAAATGTGTTTTCATATGTTGAACCTTACCACTGACTTTCTTGGGACCCTGGGCATGATATATAGTAATCAGTTTTATGTTCAAAAAGCAAAAAAATCACCAAAAATGGAATTTTTTATAAGCGTGATTGTCACTAAGCAGGCGGCTCTAGTAAACTGAGGCAAGTTGGCACGCGCGACCGGGAACCATGCGCTCGGTCAACCCAAACGTGTATCAACAAATATCGTTAGTCGACGATGATATCGTAAGTCGAGTTGCATTTTCCAATCAAATTTATATCGTAAGTCGGGGCAATCGTAAGTAGAGGTGTCACTGTATTTTTGTAAACAGTAAGAAAACATAAAACCTGGGATCTTTTTAAAAGTGGCTGATATATATAATTTAAAACAATTTCAGGTATATTCTTCACCTGTGTTTTGGTTTGGAGTGATTCTGATACCCTTGACTTGCCTCCTGCTTGATATCGCAGTTAAAACGTGAGTCTGAGTTCTGATATATATAGTAATAGCACTTAATAGTAATAATTTGTTTTGTAAAGCAAAAATTGATAATGAAATGATCACAAGGGTACTGCATAATATTTACAAGATACTTGTTGGTAAATATAAATGTGAAAGTTTGTTTTAATAATTTTGTTTGGGATTAAGGGTAGCTAGGGTTCTGTAATCAGAGTTAGGTGCATATTCTTTATAAAATATGATTTACTAACTTTACTTTTTTATTTCAGTTTACATAACTCGGTCCATAAAAGTTTAACAGAACAAGTGCGTGAGAGTGAGATAAGCAACAAGGATTTATCCAAAGTTCTAGACACCAAGCACAGGTAAGCGAAGATGGCTCACCGTCACCCTCTCATGTCCTCCGTCCCCCCCGGTCCTCTGCCCTCGCCCTCCCAGCCCCAAAACGTCTTGCTACGTCACCTACAATTATGATACAGGTCCACCCTGCTTGTCTCACTGCTCCAACTCACTGAGGATGTGGGACTCGTCCGGCCATTAAACCTACTCAACCTTCCCACTCAAATGATCCACATGTGAGCCTACCCACCCAGCCCTCCCAGTCCACCGAATGCCTGTCCCAGTTCCCGAGCCAACCTGGTCGGTCTTGATTCGTCCACCAGGCCTGTCCACTCAGCATGCCTGGCCTGCATTCTCTTTGTTAATGAATATCTGTAGTGCACCAACAAGTTGTTTCTCTCTATTATTTATTAAGGAAATGTTGTTAATAGTTCCCATCTTGATTGTTGTTTACTTGTATTTCATTTAGGGACTGATGCACTTAGATTTGCAGCAATAAGTATTTTATATTAAATGGTATCTCAGTAAAAGCTTTTTTCCCTAGTGTACTGCTGGGAATTTGTGGGATGAGAGTATCTTTGCCAGTTGCTTACTTTTTGTACCTAGTTGGCTCATATGAAAGCTTTTGATTTAATCACCTGTGCCAAAAATGAGGACCAGAGTTTGCATCCAAAACTAACCTCTGCATTAGAGGCTTTTCTTAATGGAACATTTGTGTGCTGTACTCAAAGAAGAGTTGGGACTCCGCTATGGTTTAAAATGGCATTTTTAAGTTTATAATGGGACTGGCAAACTTTACCACTCTGCACTCCTGCATCCATATTCATGATAAGCTTGGCTATGGGTGTTTGTATTAATGGTTGCTAATTTAATGTCATTAAAAAGCACTACATCACTCTTTTTTTTTTGTCTGTTTTAATGTTGAGAAATGGATCAGTGTACTGTGTAGAACTAGTCTGGTTTAGCATGAACATCTAGTCAACATATTCTTAAGGCCTTGGTATTGTGTCTTTTCAATTTAATGTATTATCTTGTCACAAATTTTGTTGATAATATTATTTTATTATTAAGAACTTGAGCAATTTGATATTTATAGGGATATATCCATTCCTTTGATTGATTAGATGTTTTAGTTATTACATCTTTCTAATTAATTGAATGAATATATTTCCTTTTTATTTTTTAATATGATGATGATAATTCTTAAATCTTGGAAGCATGAATTGCTTCAGCATATTTTTTACATTTTTTGAATACCTCATGAAATTATTTTTTGTCCGTTGAACAATATTAGTAATTTGTATAATTACCAGATGTTAGTACTGTATATAGGTATTGTTTGTTAACGGGTTTTATTGCCTTTTTCTGAGTATTATTTACATGATAGTTTGTGTTGATTAGTATCTTATAACTGGTGATAGTGTGTGTAGTTTGGTCGTGTGTAGTGTTAATTTACCACACCAACCTGTTTTAACCTCGGCATTCTCCTTGGTAACTCTGACTGACACCAGCTTTTTCTTTGCAACTTCTAGTTAAATAGACAAATTACTCACTGATATACAAGTTACTCAGAATCAATGGGTGAGTGACTCACTCACTGATTCAGGTATTTGAAGCTTGAACCATCTTAACCATGCAGTGTTCAGTAATACAACAGACTCTTACTAATTTGAAACTGTAAGATGCCGTCATAGGACTATACAACCTGTTAAACACTGGCAAATGTACTGCTACAGTATTAGTGCCATTACTTTTTCCAGTTAAAACCAGGAATGTAAATGTAAGAATTTGGTTATTACTGAAAAGTAAAAGATGAATAACCTTTTTTTAGTGGGAATGTAGCTTATGTTTTCCCTGCCCAGCTACATTTCTGAGAGAAGTGTATTTAGAGGTGGAGGAAATGCAAAGTAAATTCATAATGGGTAGACAGTAATAATACAATGTTTCATGCTTTGCTTAAATATGTCCCCCTAATTGGCACCTATTAATATAGGCATAATACCAAAAGTTATTTAACTAGTCCAATGTGTCCAACCTTTATATACAGTACTCTCAAAATGAGCAGAGGGTGAAGAAAATATACTAGAGTTGGCCAAGAGTCAAGAAGAAATGAATATGAACACCACACCAGGAGAAATGCTTGAATTTTTATTAGAAAATGATAAAATACTCATTGAATTTTACAGAATAAGTCACAATAACTTGACTGAAAATTAGACACCCAATGTGCAACTTTGAAAATAGAATTTGATGATGATTTGGCCCATCCTGGACCAATATCAAACCAACTTATTAATGGTTCAGGATGGACTAAAGCGTCATCAATTCTTTCATTTTCAGAGTTGTGGGCTGGGTGTCTCATTGAGTTTTATCAATGATGATACTAGATAAGCCTAAAAAAAAAAAAGTGCAGTTTACAAGAACTATCTTTTCTGAACTTACTAATCTGATTTTCCACATTGTTGAATGATATACATCAAAACATAATGGTCAGAATATACTGGTTTGGAATTTGTTGCCTAAGTATTTTGTCATATATATATATTGTTGTATAATATTGTACAGAATAGTATACAGTACCTGAAAAATACTGCTGTTACCGAGTGCAAGTAACCGTAAATGTACCTTCGTTTTGGTCGCGCACGTTTTTTAAGTCGCATATTTTATCATTTCATAAATCTGTGTGAATAAATGGAATTTGCCAAACTGAAAATGATTAAATGAAGAAGTTAAATACACATTCCTCCTGAACTTAAATAAATAAGATGCTTTCTTTTGTGAATTTTTAAAAATTCATATTTTCTGTGGAGTCTCTCGTCGGCTCCCTGTAGCTATCCGAACTGATGTGTGCTATATTATTTTGGGGTCATCAGTCACAGAAGTCCTTATGCCTACCGGGAACCGTGAGCCAGAACCTGGCTCCCTCAGAAAGGCGCAGGCAGCAATGACCTCAGAACACTTTATATTTAAAGTATTTCGTAACTGCCATGGACCAGGGAAGCACCCAGAATGATAGGAGAAACAAAATGGACCACACACTGTTGAAAATTGCGACCTACATCTGAACGTGGCAGAACTTCCCTCAGAAAAAAAAATGAGCAACACTTCATCCAACTAGCGCTCCCGCTCGTTAGTGCGACTCCTTTCCCCAAAGGGACAGAGGAGGCAGCCGGCAGCCTCCCTCCATTTCTTGAACTGTTGTGCTACAGTCAGCTTGGTCACCTCTGGCCTCACATTCCTGTTCTGGATTTTGCCCTGTATGGCTGAACCAGCAGTGTGTATATGTGGTGTGGTGGCCAGGTGTCTTATTGTATGCACCTAGGGTGTTCTTCCCTAGGTGTTCCGTAAGCAATACCCTTGGATTTCAGGGTTATCTATCCTCGGGGCATTCAGAACTCGCTCCCATTTGAGGATTTTGTCACTTGGCATTGTCTTCGCTCTTGGGGTTTCCGTCTTGATCCGGGTGGGGAGTGTTATTGGCTGGGCGGGGTGCACTGGGGATGGTACAGTTTGCACACGCAGTGGCTGGCGATTCTCTCTGGCTGCCAGTTTGTTTATTGTGTCTTCAGGTGTACACATTCCTGAGCTTCTCGAGCTCCTGCGTCTGTAAGTTTGATCTTATGAAGGGTGTCAGCCTCCACCACTTCACTGCCTTCTGCATTCCCTTTCCTTACTACTCTGCCATGGGACACATTTTTTCTGTCTGTGGCTCCTTTGGGTATTCGGCTTCCACCTGTATCCCATTATGGGTGTTACCCTTGGCGGCTTTGCTCCGGTTGTGTTTCCGCCTTTGGCTATTTTAAGGAAGGCCCAGCAGTTGCTCAAGCTGCTGTGCGAGAGCATAAACTTTGCCTTGCTAGTTTATACACTGGGCAGGGTTTAGTTTCGGAGGCTGTTCTGGTATCTTTGGGGTGGTCTCTCACCACTCTCGCGATCCTTGGGTTTGTCCCCGCTGTCCTTGCATTGGTTTGCTGCATCTCCAGCTTCCTCTTCAGGTTTTTGGGGTTCAGTGCCATGGCGCCTTCCTCTTCCCTCTCTTGATGTATTTATAGATGCCTTGTCTCTCAGTTGGGGCTTTGTGACCAGTGTTCACCAGTCCGCCCAGAGACACTGGGGGCTGTCCTTACATCGGGCTCACAGCGCAGTGCGGGAGTTTGTGACAGTGGGGCAGGCACTGCGACGGATTTGGCTTCCTCAGGGCTTGGTGCTCAGGCTCCATTCGGACTGCTCCCCCGTGGTTCATTGTCTCATCCAGGGGGTATGGGTGTCTCTTTGGTCCGTGGCTTTTTACGGCTGGTCACTTCAGGTAGCTCTTCTGCCAAGTTCTCGGGGTTTAGCTCTTCGTGCCATTCACATTCGGGGAGTGTCCAATGTCCTGGCAGTGTTCCAATCGTATTGATTCATCCATCTTTTTCTACCCTGTCCATTCCCCTGAGGAATGGGTGTTCCAATCGTATTGATTCATCCATCTTTTTCTACCCTGTCCATTCCCCTGAGGAATTGTAGATGGTGGTCATGTCTCCCGGACTTGTGTTCCCAGGGCAGTCTTGTCTTGTGTACAAGACTGTGGTACTTCTGCTTATTATTACCTTAGTCTTGTGTTCAGACTTTGGTCATTGGCTTGTTTTCTTTATTTTATTCTTGGCACCAATTTTGTGCCCAGCGACCTTGCCTGGTCTGCTCATCCGTCTCCCTAGCCTTAGGTGCTCAGTATTTTAGGTGTGGGGCTCATTTTTATCCAACAACAAAACATTTTTATTACACATTGTGCATCTTATCCGCCGGCAAATGCGGTAGGTAGGGATCAAACACTCCTCCCCCCCCACACAGTTCATTTCCGGGTGCCCTTGGCTTTCCCCTGGGAAGGTTTGGGAGGCCCTAGGTGTGTATCACCTGTAAGACCTGGTTCATGCCTCTGTTGGCTCTGGTTTTGTTTGAGTTCAGTTCCTCTTACACTGATTGGGTGCATTATAATGTTCTGGTGTGTTCCTGGCTGGCAGCCTGCCTCGATAACTGGTTGATGTGAGCTCCCTGCTGGTCTGCTTGTCTGCTAGCCGGGGTTTTGGTTTTTTCCTAGTTTGCCGGGTTCGGGTTCCTGGTTACTTGGCAGAAATCCCAGTTGGTTCCATCCCGGGGTTCAGCCTTGGCTGGGCTTAGTGTGAGGTTCTTGGACTGTGTGCGTTTCTCTCTCTTTGGCGGCTTTGCTCCGGTTGTGTTTCCGCCTTTGGCTATTTTAAGGAAGGCCCAGCATTTGCTCAAGCTGCTGTGCGAGAGCATAAACTTTGCCTTGCTAGTTTATACACTGGGCAGGGTTTGGTTTCGGAGGCTGTTCTGGTATCTTTGGGGTGGTCTCTCACCACTCTCGCGATCCTTGGGTTTGTCCCAGGTGTCCTTGCATTGGTTTGCTGCATCTCCAGCTTCCTCTTCAGGTTTTTGGGGTTCGGTGCCATGGCGCCTTCCTCTTCCCTCTCTTGATGTATTTATGGATGCCTTGTCTCTCAGTTGGGGCTTTGTGACCAGTGTTCACCAGTCCGCCCAGAGACACTGGGGGCTGTCCTTACATCGGGCTCACAGCGCAGTGCGGGAGTTTGTGACAGTGGGGCAGGCACTGCGACGGATTTGGCTTCCTCAGGACTTGGTGCTCAGGCTCCATTCGGACTGCTCCCCCGTGGTTCATTGTCTCATCCAGGGGGTATGGGTGTCTCTTTGGTCCGTGGCTTTTTACAGCTGGTCACTTCAGGTAGCTCTTCTGCCAAGTTCTCGGGGTTTAGCTCTTCGTGCCATTCACATTCGGGGAGTGTCCAATGTCCTGGCAGTTGGCCTGTCTCATTTCGTTCTACGGAGTGGATGGTCAATGCCGCCTGATGGATAGATAAATAGACAGGTGGGAGAATGACTGACAAACATAGGGAACGCTGGGTACTCCCACTAGTGTGTGTATTTTATTTATTTATTTATATTATATATATATATATATATATATATATATATATGTGTATATATATATATATATATATATGTATATATATGTTATATATATATATATATATATATATATTATATATATATGTTATATATATATATATATATATAGTATATATATATTGTATATATATATATATATATATATATGTATATATATATATATA
>WNGS01000337.1:5200287-5246820 GCA_020271785.1 Procambarus virginalis | reverse complement strand
AAGATACAACTAACACAACACCTATACCCCTATTAGACTATTTTACAGGAACTTCTTCTCCACAGCTCATAAAACGGAGGAAAGGGTCCTGAAAGATATTGTTAATAGAAACGTTATCCCTACAGACAAAAAATCAGAAGATACAATTGACGATTTACTATAAAACCAAGAAAACTGCCAACCTACTCATGAGAAACTCTCCAGACACAAAGCAGAACGCTTTGAAAGAGACCAATGTCGTCTATGCCTTCAAATGCCCACTTGGGGACTGTAAGCCCCAAAGAACTCAATATATAGGCAAGACAACAACATCTCTTTCCAGGCGATTACGATGCATAAGCAACAGGGCTCTATCAAGGAACATATACCCTTCTTCCCACAACCAAACCATCACCAGAGAAATCTTAACAAAAACACAGAAATCATTGATAGATACAGCGACAACAGGCGGCACTACACATCAAGAACTGCGAGGCACTACACATCAAGAAGTCACACACCCGCAATCAACAGCCAATAACACACTACTATATTCTACCCACTTCAAGACTCCGCTCCAATATAGAAACATCAAGAAATACGGCCAATAGGCCTTCTGCAGTTACAGATCTATTCTTCCCTTATACCCATTGTTTCGTGTTCTGCGTTTGTTCTCACCTCACCCCAAACCATTGTAACATGTCACCTCACCCAAATGCAGGTATTTAAACTCTGTTCAGTTATAGTTGTTCTGTGTGTGTGTAACTAAAGTCTTTGAAAATGTAATAAGTTTTACGAAACGCGCTCAAGTGTCGCGTCAGACTAAGAAATAAGAATGAATTTTGGAGAATTGATTTTTATTTACCGTCATCAGTAAAAGCAAACATAAGGAAAATTGAGAAAATTCGTGTTAGAATTATTAATCTTACTTTTCGGTCATATTTAATACATATATATATATATATCATATATAGTATATATATATATATATAATATATATATATATATATATCTAGTTATATATACTATATATTATATATATTATATAATATCTCTATAATATCTATATATATATATAGCTCTATCTTCTATTATTCTATTCTATATATATCTTTTTTATTTCTATAATCATTAATATTTATATATATATATTACTACTATTCTTCTATATTACTTAGCTACTATACTACTATACTATCTACTACTCTACTACTATATACTCATTTCTCTCTATCTTATATATATACTTACTTACTACTACTACTTCATATTTAATTATTATTATATATACTATATACTCTATATAGGGGTACCACCTCTGGTGCAATTGCGGGGACCCACATCCTCGAAGAAGAAAACAAAGAGCATTCAGAGAAGATCTTGTGGATTCTCACTGAATACTTAATTCTTTTCTTCTCCTACCACCCCTATTATTTTTTTTGTATGTTTTGTTTTATTTTATTGCAATGCTACAGTTTACAGAGAACACACACCACACACACCAAATATATAACAATTAAACAATCAGCGTTCGAAGACCTCGTCCAGCTCCTCGGAGGTTGGGTGCGTACCCAGGATACAGCACGCATTTCCCCTCTGCACTGCGACACTGAGGCGCTGGAACAGGAAACTAACTATATATATATATATATATATATATATATATATATATATATATATATATATATATATATATATATATAGGGGGGTACCACCTCTGGTGCAATTATAGGGACCCACAGCCTCAGAGAAGGGAACACAGAGCATTCAGGGAAAAACTTGCCATTTAACTCTGAATACATGAGGGTGTTCGCTTCTCCTACCACCCCCCTTTTTTATGGTGTACACTTTATTAAGCAAGGTTATACAGTTACATATCTGATTGTATACAAAAAAATGAGCATTAAGAGGACACAAAAATAGTTCGCTTCCTAGAGGCTGTAGATTTCCTCGAACTCCTCCGACGTTGGGCAGGAACCGAGGATGCAGCGAGCATTCCCCCTCTGGATCGCGACACTGAGGCGCTGAAAGAGAAAACTTGCCGCTCTAGGGTCTCTTGTGGTGTCAATGAGCTTGGAACCAAGATCCTTTAGAAACCTTCTTGCACTCTCTCCCCATGGGCCTAGGGTCTCAGACCCTATTGGAACGAAGTTGTACCGATGATCTAATTGCCTATACTTGGCTGACTTGTCTCTTTCTCTGTGTGTCGCCGCGGCTCCTGCTGTGCCGGCAGAGAGGTTGATGTACGTGGCTGCCAGGGTGGATACGCAAGTATAGTCCCATGCCAACTGTCTGCCACCCTTCCACGGACGCAGTGTGATTCCGTCTGGTCGGCCGGCAAAGCTAACAGAGTCACGGTTCAGAAGGTTGCGGGGCTCTCTCTCCGCTGGACACTGGGCAGAGGCAAGGCTTCTTTTAATGATGTCGTTTACTTCGTCGTGTCTAGTGTGCCAACCACCAGATTTTCCACAGTGCAGGCCATGCAATCCATATTCGTCAGCATCTGCCTCGCCGCAAATACACCTATGAACAGTGTGGATAGGGGCAGCAAGACGGAGAGCGACTGCAATACGGAGCTCCTGCGGATCAAGACGTGTGCCTGTCGCAGACATAGGGACTGCCAAAAGGAAGTCCCCTGCATGGGGAGCCTGCACAGCTGTGAGGCGGGCACGATCACTGGGGGTTGTTGCTGCCTCCAGCAAAGCTGTGGCTTCTTTGTCTGCAATGGGGCTGTCCCAACTGGATTGTTTCTTGGCTTTCGGCATGGCTGGTCTGAGTGCTGGGTCTGCCATGGCAGCCCATTTCGTGTCGCATTCCGTGTAGTGGGGGTCCTGTATCCCCGCTACATCACTGAGGGTGTCAGGTAGAATTTCCTTAACCAGGTCATCTGATGCTGAGGAGGAAGACAGGAAGGCTGGGACAGCAATTTGGGTGGCAGTGCGGACACCCAAGCCACCGAGCCTAACAGGAAGAGTTTATATATATATATATATATATATATATATATATATATATATATATTATATATATTATATATATTATTATAATATATAATAATAATAATAATAATAATAATAATACACACAGGGGGCCTCGTGGATAGTGCACAGGACTCGTAATTCTGTGGCGCGGGTTCGATTCCCGCACCAGGCAGAAACAAATGGGCAAAGTTTCTTTCACCCTGAATGCCCCTGTTACCTAGCAGTAAATAGGTACTTGGGAGTTAGTCAGCTGTCACGGGTTGCCTCCTGGTGTGTGTGTGGTGTGGAAAAAAATAGTAGTTAGTAAACAGTTGATTGACAGTTGAGAGGCGGGCCGAAAGAGCAAAGCTCAACCCCCGCAAACACAACTAGGTGAATACACACACACATTGCACCTCTTTGCATAAGGTGCATTCTTTTCCCATTTTACCTGCTGCAGCCCTCAACAAGATGAGTGTAAGGAAACGTGGATAACAATACTGTACAGTGATACCTTTGTTTTCGTAGTTAATCCGTCCCAAGAGAAGGTACAAAAACCAAAACTACGAAAACCGAAATGAATTTTCCCATAAGAAATAATGTAAATTGAATTAATCTGTTCCACACACCCCCAAAAATATTAACTAAAAAATACATTTTATACAGAAAACTACTCATAGCTACTTTATCTTTATGGAGGACTCTTGTTGGCGTATGGAAGACAGTTAGGAGGAGGGGGAGAAGTGTTGTTAGTGTTTGGAAGGGGAGTCCCCCTTCTATTATAACATCAGGCAGTGATAACATTTCTGGGGTACTCTCTCTCTTAAATTTTGCCTGCATACCACTAGGACCTGCTTGTGGCTCACTGCTTGCTTGTCTTACTAAGAATCTGTCTATAGAGACTTATTTTTCCATATGTTTTAACACTTGTATGTAGTGAGACATCACATTGTCTCACTATGAATAATCTCTTGTTTTTCCTCTATTGTCATCCTCACAACTATTTTCTTAGGTTGAACATTACCACTGACTTCTTGGAACCCATGGCATAATATATAATAAGAACTTTTATGTTCAGAAACCAAAAAAGCACAAAACAATGAAATTCTTCAGAAAGAATCCAAGCGCGATTATCACTAGGCGGGAGATACTGCTAAACTGAAGTGCCACACTCGCGGTGGACCCATACGTGTATAAACAAACTACGACTACCGAATCTAGAAATTTACTACAAGAACAGGTGCCTATGAGGACCGCGGTTTAGCGGTATTTCTTTCATCTGGACACTAGGAGAACCACTGACCCCTAAGCATGGGAGACGGTCGCTCTATCAGTCGAGCTACTGAGCTAGCCACGCTCCATGACTAGTTTTAGCATCTTAGTGTGAAGTTGTAGCTTAGCGTGCCCCAAGGCTCCCGTTTTGGCAAGCAGCCAAAATGGGGGTGTGCAGAGGGAGAGGGGGAAGATAAACAGGAGGGAACAAAAGTGCTGAGAAATCAGAAAGCACAGGGAAGGTATAGGCACAAGGAAACAGAGGGCATGTGGCGGGACTCATGTTGCACAGACAGCACACAGAATGAAGGAAGGAGGCACGGAAGCACAAATGGTGGGATGTTGGGGGACACAAGGACACGTTACACATCCAGGGGGACAGAAGAGAGCACTCAGTGAGCAATGGTTGGAGGGCAGAAACAAAAAAAAAAGATGCAAAGCGGCACCAATGAGAGTAGCGAGACTGTATTTTAAGTAGGCGGCTGCAATGACTGAAGAGGCCCTGGGGACACCGTCAGAAGTCGACGGCCTTGACGCCTTGAGGGTGTCTAGGCTGAGGTCAGGCACCATGGTAGGGGTGAGGTGCCATTTCAGATGCGTGTAAAAAGTGACCTTGTAGATTTCTGGTTGTTGGAACTGGAGTCGGTGTAGATTCACTTAGCATGTGGTGTGGCAAGGAGATAATCTAACCTGTGCACGCCACAAAATATGCATGTTTCGCCCTGCAAAGTACACATGGAGAGTATGGGCAGAAAGAGGTTGCAAACCTGCAGCCAACCTGTGCATGCTGCCAGTCAATTGTTTCCCTTTCAATTCAGAAATTTTGTGCCTTCTGCAAAGTCATGATTATTTAATTTAATTTCTGATAAAAAAGTTCTTTTGTATTAGTCATATCAATAATGTTTTTATTTTTATATACAGTAATATATGTAATGACTGGATTCTGAGAGAGGACCTGCAATTACAACTTGCCCTACCTCTAGTTGAGTTACCCAAAGAGTTAACAAGAAGATATCAGTACCAACACGCCAATGGCCGAGATGATAACATGAAGTAATGGTCTCTTCCACTATAATATTATAATCATGTATCTGGGGGTCAATGTCCTACCCAAACAACATTCACTAGAGGACTTAGAATGCTAGAGGGTCATACATCAAATTTATATGATGCAAGGCTGTGAAACAGCTCTACCCTTGAGATGGTGTCAAAAAGCATTAAAAGAACCAGGGAGTTTTATGGCAAGTAGTGCTAGAGAAGTATGGGAGAAAAGGATTCGACTGAAAGCATATGTAACTAAAGGCTAGTTCACTAAAGTAAGTATTACATGTAAATAACCATATGTAAACACTATGTTAAGAGAGAGTATCACTTCCACAATAGCTAAGCAAACAGGGGAACATGTCTCCTGATACATGCCGTAGGCAACAGAATTATTCTAACTGAATACACTGATGATTACTATCTTGGCACTGGCAAACACAAGGGAAGATCGACTGGTGTACGACAGTACACTTATAAAAAAAACTTGTCAAGCAAACTTGTCACTTGTCAAGCAAAAACCTGAGCAGTGCACCAATAATATCATATCACATAATTGCAAAAGATTAAAGTACACAACAATGATATATCAGTAATCACAATACTGTACCTGCAAAAAATCAAACAATAACAAATGATGATAATAGGTTACCAAGACTAATAATTGCTAACTAATAATCGCTGTTATATAAGTGGTCAACTGACCACATTCTTAGAATGTATAAAATACTCGATAATTTATACCTGGTATCAATCGAGTCGTACAGACTCCATCCAGTGTCGAATAATACTTAACACATAAGCAATATAACGGGGAACACTGTGATCACAAATGATGCTAAATTTGTGATCCTATGATCAGACACAATGCATCTGACAGGACATTACCACTTAGACTAGCGATCTGTCAGAGCAAAATATTACCTTTACTAGTAGACCTCCACCTGTTACAGACGCTGGTAAAGTCTCACTTTAGTTGATTCCAAGGAATCAAGGCGGTTGATTCCAAGGAATCAATCACTAGGTAACACAAACAAATATGATGGATTAAACACTTACAGTACTGGCCGGCCTTTCCCCAATTCATCCAGACATGTTCACACCTTGCTAACTAGGAGATGACCTTCCCTCGGGATTCATCAACTCGGCTCCAGGCGATGCGTGATGTTATCCTGTCAGCAATGATTATATGTTGCAATTGGTCACACATAACATCACATGCAGGTAAGTCCCATAGCAGTTTAGCACATTTAATGCAGACTGGAACAGTGACAACACAATTGCAGGGGTGACTAGGCAATAACATGGCATGTTAACACAACTGTGGTCATGTGGGCAGCAAACACTATTGGATCCATGTGGGCACTCATTGAACAGTCTGTCCCATCTCGGAGAGAGATAGAGATAGAAAGATAGATAGAGAAACATAGATAGAGATAGTATAATGTAAGGTACAGGCTTGAAAACCATACTTTAGAGTACAATTAACAAAACCAAACTTTCTTATAAATAATGAGAGGGATAATATATGTACAGTATATACTCCACTAAAAATTTGACCAACAATAAATCTTGTTTTACAGGGGACAAGAAATATACCTTGGGGTACAATTTCACAACTGGGTTTTATTGAGCAACACAGGATTATTTTACACTTAGTCTAGTATGGAGCACTGTTATGTTACAGGTTTGTTGAGATTCAGAGGGATACTTTTCAGCAATCATAAGCATTGACTATTGGATCCACACAAACTGGGACTTAGGTCCCCACACTATTCTACACTATAGTGAGCTATAAAGGTAACATGGGTTTTAACCATACACAAAATCCTGGCACTTAAATACTTTACAAATAGGGACCACAGTTGGTGGGTATAGACCACGTATCACAGAAATCTGAGTGAATGATTCAAAATAACACAAAACACCACCTAAACACAGGGTTCTTTAAACAAACTTAGTTTAAAACTGCCAATCACTAACTGACACGGAGAAGGAGCACCGCTATAGCATGTATGAGAACAGTGCACTTATCGTTATCGTAGGAGACCATCACCCGTCACCCAAGCGTCAACCAGCCTGCCCTTCGTCCTGCCCTTCTTCCTGCCCTTTGTCCTGCCCTTTGTCCTACCCTTCGTCCAGCCCACAACAATGTCCGCAAGACATCTGTGTCCAACAGCCCAGTTCCAATAATGTTTCATACACCCTTGTATCCCCAAATAATTCATTTGTATGTCTTATAAAGTGACAGGCTGTTTTTCAACATTTAACACTGTTGTTTCTATTTATTTTACAGCACTAGAAGATACTATTTAACCATGTATTTTCTTTGCTTATACTGTTTTGGGGATGACACTTTCCTGCTATGTCAATGCTCTGTGCATAAAATCTTTTCCTAAAGATAATGTCAATACAATCCAGCGATGAGTAGAACCAGCAAAAAATTAATACAGATGCTGAACAAAGTCAAAGAATTTGAAAGTCTGTAGACAACTCACTGCTGTTTTTACTCCCAAGTTTAGGCTGTGTCCAGCACAAGGGACATAGATGGCAAACTCATTGAGTTGATGAATCCGTGCTTGCAATCCAGTATATCTCCAGACATATTTGAGGCATTATCATATGACTGACCACGGCAGTTTGATAGTGGAATTTTGTTCTCATTAAGAAAAATCCAGGACAGTGTCTGTTAGATCCTTTGGTCCATGAGAAAAGTTGGGATGAACATCAAGAAATGTTCCACAGACTCTCAGCCTTTAGTGTATCTGGCAGTAAATGTCAGTTGATCTCTGTGTGAGATGTCCGGAGTGGCATCTACACATATTGAATAATACTTTGACTTTTTTTTTTTTTTACTTCTTCAATAATAGTACAAAGAACCTGTTGTCTAATTAATTCAATAAATTCCTCACAAATATTTGGTGATAAATATGACGGATTCTCTTCTCCAGGATTTCCATACATTTTGAGATGTTCTTCCAAGAAAGGGTCAAATTCACTCAGCCGCTCTAGTATACCTAAATAGTTACCATTTTCTGTGGAGAGCCCCTTTGGCTCCCCAGAGCTATGCAGGGCTGGTGTGTATATTAGACCGTGGCAACAGTCAATCAATGGAGTTCTAGGCCTACCAGGGAACACGAGCCAGAACCTAGCCCCCTCAGAGAGGCATGAGAAGCAAATGGACTATAGACACCCCCATGTAATTGGAAGCAGTCTGTCTGACATCTACCAGGTCAGACACCCAGAAATGTAGGAATCCCAAAACATACAACAGCTGGTTAGAAATTGCATACCGAAAGTCGAACGAGCAAGCAAAACTCTGTAATCAGAAAAAAAAAGCAAACAAACATGACGTCACCACAGTTGCTGTGCCGCTGTCCGCGCACCTCCCACCTCCCAGGGAGCGGAAAGAGGGATCCCAAGACCTCCCACACCAACTACCCAACCCAAGTTCTGAGGCTGTTGTGTAGAGTAGCAGTCGATTGACTCTGGCTCAATCCTTTGAGCACTGTTGTGCCTTACAATGTTCCTCTGCTGTGTGGTGGTGTAATTACCTAAGTGTAGTTACAGGATGAGAGCTATGCTCACGGTGTCCCGTTTTCCCAGCACTCTTTGTCATATAACGCTTTGAAATTACCGACGATTTTGGCCTCTACCACCTTCTCACCTAACTTGTTCCAACCGTCTACCACTGTTTACAAAAGTGAATTTTCTTATATTTCTCCGGCAGCTTTGTTTCAATAGTTTAAATCTATGACCTCTTGTTCTTGAAGCTCTGGGTCTCAGGAATTCTTCCCTATCAATTTTATCGATTCCTGTTACTATTTTGTACGTAGTGATCATATCGTCTCTTTTTCTTCTATCTTCTAGTTTTGCATATTTAATGCCTCTAACCTCGCCTCGTAGCTCTTGTCCTTCAGTTCTGGAAGCCATTTAGTGGCATGTCTTTGCACCTTTTCCAGTTTGTTGATGTGCTTCTTAAGATATGGGCACCACATAACTGCTGCATATTCTAGCTTTGGTCTAACAAAAGTCATGAACAATTTCTTTAGTATTTCGCCATCATGTATTTAAAGCAATTCTGAAGTTAGAAAGTGTAGCATAGGCTCCTCGCACAATGTTCTTAATGTGATTCTCAGGTGACAGTTTTCTATCTAGAACCACCCCTAGATCCCTTTCTTTGTCAAAATTCTTTAAAGATTTCTCACATAATTTTAGGTTGTGTGGGGTCTATGTTCTCCACTATCACATTCCATAACATGGCATTTATTCACATTAAATTCCATTTGCCAAGTGGTGCTCCATATACTTATTTTGTCCAGGTCTTCTTGAAGGGCATGACAATCATTTAGGTTTCTTATCTTCCCTATAATCTTAGCATCATCAGCAAACATGTTCATATAATTCTGTATTCCATCTAGTAGATCGTTTATGTAGACAATGAACATTATCAGTACATGAACTGAACCCTGTGGTACTCCACTTGTGACATTTCTCCAGTCCGATACGTTACCTCTGATTATGGCCCTCATTTTTCTATCAGTTAGGAAATTTTTCATCTATGTTAGAAGCTTACCTGTCACCCCTCCATTATGTTCCAGTTTCCAGAACAACCTCTTATGTGGAACTCTGTCAGAAGCCTTTTTTAGGTCCAGATAGATGTGTGATGTGATGATAGATTGGTGTGTGAGCCAAGTGTAATTCAAGAAGTACTAGGGCTGCATGCACCTAGGGTCACCTTCCTTAGGTGCCCTGTAAGTACTACCCTTGCTGTTTCGGGTTACCTTCCACAAACTGTTTGGGGACTACCTCCGCAGGATTCTTTTGCTGCTCGGTGATTGCCCGTCCTTGGGGTCAGCTGAGGTTTTTCCTACCACTGTTTGGGTAGTATTGTCGCTGGCTGGGGAGCAAGGTACTGTGCAGCTGTCTCATAGCAGCCAGTTCTGTTCCTCCTGGAAGAACCTCCTGGTTCCTCCTGGTTTTGTTTTGCCTGGTGGGGTTGTAGGACACTTATATTTTTTTGGTGGCCCTTCACTAGATCCTGTGATTGTCCTGGTCTGTCTCCCTCCTACCTTCAAATGGGGGAAATAGGTGGGGGGCAAATGAGCTTGCACTATTTTCATAACTTTTCTATTGGTTGTTTACATTGTTGGGGGAGTTCTTATGGCGAGTTTGAGCCATCGATGCATCCTTTTAACTTGCTGTGGTCTGTTTTGTCTCGATGACTTTGTGAATGCCTTCCCAGTAGTGGCAGACATGATTAAAAATCACTGACAATTTTATCATAGTGCACTGCTCTCTGCACCTCTTTAGTAGAGGGGCTAGGTTCTGACTTATGGTCCCCGATCCTACAGAAGTATGATCTTTGTGACAGCAGCTGAATTTCTTTCTTATGATACTAAGTATATATTAATGCAGGAGGAAAATTACTTATGAGGAAAACATAACCAACAAAACCTGGGGAAAATGCAGACCTTTGCCTTTCCTAAACTTTAATATCATAGCTTTCCTCTGATTCCTGTGACACAATTTCATAAGTCACTCATGCAAAGTTTCCACTTGCCCAATCTGTGTGAACTTGAATTTGTTCACAAACCAGCCAGTTTTAGTATCCTTGGTTTTGTAGACTGCTAACATGAAGATATTCAACAATATTTTACTCCATCTTAGACTTGGAAGTTAAAGTTATTTTGGGTACATTTGAATTATCCTTGAGTAATTGTCCGACATTCATGGATGAGGTGAACTTATACATTAGTTAATTTATGTGACACTGAAACTTATCAGGGTTTCCAGCACTGGCTTCAAATATTCATTCAAAATTGTATGGGCAAATGTATTTTTAACCTTGTATACAGTAGCTGCTTCTATGTTTGGTGATAGTCTGTAATTTAAATGGTTTTACAATGTTATTTATATAACCCGTCCTCTTAAAAATAACGTCACTTTTCGCTTGTATGCAAGCTATGGCCAAATTTGGTCATAATTTGAAATGAAATCGACTCACAAAAGTGACGTACTGTTCCGTTTTCTGTATGAGTCGTCCAGCGTACGCGCAGAGGTTATGAGAGGACACTTTAAATTAACGTTTTTCATAACGTTTTGAAACTTTATGAGAATTTCCTGCCCACCTAACCTATCAGAGGATCCTTAACTTACTGTTGTTGAAAAAAAAAATCCCAAATTTATTTTAATTTTTTTTTCATTTTCAAATTACGTCCAAATTCGGCCATACAGGCAAACGGCCAAAAGTGACGTTCTTTTTAAGAGGACAGGTTGATTTATTTGCTCAATGGTTTCTTTACTTTTATTGAGGTATGCATAGATTAGAGAGCTTATTGTATATTTGTTTAGCTTCTTCAGTTGCCTTGATATATAGCATATAAGAAATAATCCCAGAAAGGCTTTAGAAATTGAGGCATTGCTGGTGCCTGATGCATGATGCCAGCTGATTATCAAATTGATCTCTTGCAACTCAAATAAAGGTTACAAGTAAAATGTCTTTTTTTTTATCATTTTTTTCCCCTAAACCCTGCTGAGATAATGTGCAACTCTCCATGCATGACATACCCATGTTACTGTTTACTGTACACTAAACAGTACTACCGCTATTGATGTAGCTTTACATACATTAATCCATTGAGAGTATAATGCAACTTTTTCAATCATATGGTAACTTAAGTTGGTTGAGATTTTATGCAAAATTGTATTCCTAGTGCATGTTTCATTATTTGTGATTTGGTAAAATGGTATGAATTTACAAACTGACAAAAATACATTCAATGCTTAAATAAATGAGGATGCATTGAGAAGAGCAAGTGAACAGGTGTGCACTACAGGTACACATTATGCGGCATAGCTTTGATGAGCACTGTATGTGATGCCCCCACACTTTGTGCATGTGGTGTAAAGCATTATAGTTAATGAAATACCAATGCAAAGCTGCCTGATGGAGGAAGTTATCATTTGTTTTGGTAACTGAAATGCTTTACATTTGTCTGAAGTTGATTACAGTACTATACTAGTAATATTGCTGTCCAGTGCAATATGTGTACTCGAGTGTTGGCCTCTCGTACACAGATATACAGTAATTACCTAAGTGTAATTACCTAAGTGTAGTTACAGGATGAGAGCTACGCTCGTGGTGTCCCGTCAGTATGTAGCACTTTGGGTTTGTTAGATGTTTTAGAGTTAATATTACTATGTACAGTACTATTATAGTAGTATATGCTATTGGTCATATAAATACATAAAAGTACTGTACTTGTCAACCATCTTTGGTGATGGAATAACACCTTTAAAACTGTAGGCATGCTAATTTGTGGAAGCATTGTGTCATAGATAATATTGTTAGACAATAAGAGTTTAATTTGACTATGCAGTTTAATTTCATTAATAAAGTTTGTTTTAAAAATAGAGTGGAACCTCGACTTACAAATTACTTATGAATTTTTTGGGTTACAACCCGAATTTCTTCGGAAAATTCAAATCGGGTTACGACCTTTGCCTCGACTTGCGACTTTGTTAACACACATATTGGTCAACCGAACTCAGGGTTCCTGGTGGCATGGCCGACTCCGCTTCAGTTTACCAGACCGCCCGCTTAGTGACAATCGCACTTGAATTCTTTGCAAAGAATTTAATTGTTTTTGTTCTTTTTGTTTTTGAACATAAAAGTAATTAATAAATAAATCCACAAGGGTCGTGATGAGGGTTCGAACTTACGTCCAGGATGATCTCAGACGCGTTTTAATCGACTGAGCCACGACATGGTCATAAGAATTGCAACCGGGAATGCTGCTACTATCACACGGATCCCGCAGTCTCTCCGAGACACAAACCAGGGTTTTACAGAATTCCCCCGTGCACTCGGGCTCTGTCAACAAGCTATTCTACCTCTTCATCTTTACTTCAATACACACAGAAATCACAGTAGCGTGATATATCAAATGAATAAATCCACAAGAGCAGTGATGAGGGTTAGAACTTACGTCTAGGATGATAGGCGCACCTTAATAGGCTAAGCCACAACATGACACAATCTGGTTTATATGTTGTCAAGGGCACACTTTGACGCAATCTGGTTTATATGTTGTCAAGGGCACACCTTGACGCAATCTGGTTTATATGTTGTCAAGGGCACACCTTGTCACAATCTGGTTTATATGTTGTCAAGGGCACACCTTGTCACAATCTGGTTTATATGTTGTCAAGGGCACACCTTGTCACAATCTGGTTTATATGTTGTCAAGGGCACACCTTGTCACAATCTGGTTTATATGTTGTCAAGGGCACACCTTGTCACAATCTGGTTTATATGTTGTCAAGGGCACACCTTGTCACAATCTGGTTTATATGTTGTCAAGGGCACACCTTGTCAAAATCTGGCTTATATGTTGGTCCTTTGATTGCTCTGCTGACCTTGCCACTGTTCATCCTACCAGTATGAATGGTTGTCAACACATTCACTTTTTGTTTATCTTTCTGGTGCACTGCAAGTATTTTGTCACTTTTTCTTAGCTGGCATTCACTTGCTGTGATATTTTTGCCAAACACTGGCATTTCCCTCCTACGTGACTTTCCTCTGCCACACACTCCAATATTATTTTTGAGCAGGAACCTTGTTACCATGGGCTAGTATAATAATTGTCTGTATGTAAAATGTGGCCCCTTGTTCAGCAGTGAAACTATAAACATCTTGACTACATTGCCTGAAAAACTATGTGGATCGTCACCGAGATGTTTGCAGCAATGTCAAAGTCAAGTATCATGTATATTGCCATTCCTGTTTCACAATAAAACAGAACAAAGAAGTTGAGTCCAAATCCTGTAGTGTTTGGAGGAGGATATACAGCCTGAAGGCAAGACGCCCTTTGAAAGCCACTAGTGATTTTGTCAATATTTGTACTTCCCATTAAGTTCACTGAGAACGTCCCACCATCCACAGCATCATTTGTATTCTGTTTGTCACTATTCGCAAAATTAATACACCTGAGAAGTACTGTAATAGATACTTGTTGCGAACCATGTATTTTCAGAAAATAGGTGATGGGACAGCAGACTGTTTCAATAATCCTGGATTACATGTTTCACTGAATGTTTCATCATCATGCAGAGGGCAAGAAATGCATGAAGTTCAGTTAGTGGTGTTTTTCCATTACTACATTCATGACTGTTATTATGTATCCTCGGTTCCAGTATGCTTGGCAGTGTATCTGTTCATATCTTGAACAATATGTTCCATGAGCCACTCATTAAAGTACTGTACAAGTTTGATGTAATATACTACTTTATTAGAATATACTCTTATGACATTATATAGCTTGTCAAATGGATTTATACTGTGTGTTTAATGTGTTGCTTTATTTATGAACAGTTTGTGCATGAAGTGGTAGAGATGTTAGTACCCTCAGGTTTTGCAAGATAGTGTAATGATTGAACTGTGCCTGGAAATGCATTGAGTGCAGCAATGCAGCAGCACCATTATAGCCTTAATATGGCAGCCATAAAGCTAATCCTTTTAAAAAGTGTCTCAGATGCTCTGGCATGAGTTGCAGCATCCCAGGACTTGAGGATGGTTTTATCTCACGGGGGTAGGGCATGAGAGTTCAGGTAAGTCTTGCCTGCATCCTACTGCTATCACTTGACATTTACCATCTTTTGGCATGTTTCTTTTGCATGAGATCAGGTATTGTTGTCATATAAGTAAACACACAAGCATGCAGAATACTGCTACTGCTACATTGATTTTCTTTTTAATCAATGTGTGATTATGGGTAAATTTATTGCCATTTGTTTGCCAAATGATGTTTTAAAAAAAATTAAATAGAATATATTGGTATAGGACTAGTGTATACTAGCAATTTGGAAAATAGTACACTACTCTTATTACAAATAGATAATGGTTTGTTTTTCTTTGCCTGTACTTTCTGGGTGGTTTTACTTGTTTTCTGGGACGATATAAAATTCCCATGTTCCTCTCTCCTCTGTGCTCACCAGATTCTGGTCCTGGTGTTCAGTGTACTGGTGCCGGTCTTGAAACCTGGTACTTTCTGGGGGATCTGCTGAGGGTCAGTTCAGAACTATTAGAACCCTTAAACAATGTGACCAATTTTACTGTCCCTCTGAGCTCTGAAGCTTTCCAGTTCCATGGCGAAACAACTTCGGAGTGATCTTTCTTACGACAAACCAAGCAGGAATGCCACGTCCCTATTATACTGAATTTACTTACAGTGCAGTCAATTAGTGGTACCAATACTCTAACAGCATAAATGGTACTAACTCCATTTTGAGCAAAAGTTGATTACTTATAAGAACTTATTATCCTCTCTCTATTAACAGTTGTGTAAATATTTAGGAAAGCTCATAATATGGAAAGTTGTGACCACCAATAAAATGGTGGCCATCCTTGGTAGGTAGCCCACTTGGCAACTTGCTACAGTGTACTTTGTCTTGTGTGGCCTGCATGTCACTGACCCAGAGCAACAGATGCAACAGTAGGTGGGAGCAACTATAATCTGCATGACTGCAGGACAAGCAATGGCTAAACTTCACACATTCTTCATGATGCCACCAGTATTTTTCTAATTTACAAATATAATTAACTATTAATGTTTGTCTTGTGGCATTTATATGTACTGTTTTTGTGGCATATGTACTGTATATGTGGCATATGTTTGGTTGTACTGTCTTATGCCATATGTTGGTATTTCCGTGATACTTACTATATTGTCTTTGACTTTTGTTTTATTTTCTTGTGGCTTGTACAGTTTTTCATGATACATTACCTTATGATATGTTGTTATGGTAAGTACAAAAGATGTCTTTTTACTTGTAGCATAAGTAGTAATGAGGCAGCTTACATAGGCATATATTTCCCAATTATCTTTCTGTGGTTGTATGAACATGCACCTCTATATACCAACACATTCACAAATTGTGTAAGTATTATATACCTGCTCAATCTTTTACAGTACATAGCAATTATTTTCAGTCTGATGGTACACACATTATGTAAAGTTTCACATTCCCAACAGAACATGTCTTATTGCTGACCATTTTGATAGCTATTCCAGTGCCTCTGAAGTATTGGCATAAATACAGTATAAATACAGTACTGTACACAAAGTAGCAAAAGTGTTTACATCATAATGTTACTGCCAGTTCCTCATTATCAAAATTATTTCTTGTTAAACAGGCATCAGTGGTAATTGATCTGGGGTATGTAAACTGATGGGTACACTGCCACATCTGTAGGTTAATTATTGATATATAAAATATATATATATAAAGTTAGTCACAATAAAGTACTGAAGATATGATGACCAAACCACACGTCAAAAGATGGAGAAAGGAAGACATTTCAATCTGCCCCTGGACTGAAAACACGACTTGATATGGGTCCAGGACGGACTGAAATATCGTTTCTCCATCTTCTGATTTGAGGCTTGGTCATTATATAAGGTTAGACTCTGTAATTACCAAAGTGTAGTTATAGGATGAGAGATACTCTCATAATGTCCTGTCTTCCCAGTACTTTGTCATATAATGCTTTGAAACAACAATACTGATGGTTTTGGCCTTTACCACCACCTCACCTAACTTGTTCCAACAGTCTACCACCTTGTTTGCGAAAGTTAATTTTCTCATATTTCTTCGGCAACTTTGTTTAGTTAGTTTAAATCTATGACTTCTTGTTCTTGAAGTTCCATGCCTTAAGAAAAAGCTCTTGCCCTTCTTGTCCTTCAGTTCCAGGAGCCATTTAGTTGCATGTCTTTGCACCTTTTCCAGTTTGCTGATGTGCTCAAGATATAGCCACCATATAACTGCTGCATATTCCAGCTTGGTCTCGCAAAGGTCGTGAACAATTTCTTTAGTATTTCACCATCCATGTATTTAAAAGTCATTCTGAAATTGGAAAGTGTAGCATAGGATCTTCGCTCAATGTTCTTTATGTGGTCCTCTGGTGATAATTTTCTGTCTAGAACCACACCTCCACTTGCACAGAGTCTAACCTTATATAGTATGACAGTGACATTTATACTGATCAGTATGTATAAGTAAAAATAAAATGAAGTTTTTGTGTAATAGTAAATGAAAGATAAAATATTTTATTCAGAAAATACTGTAATGTGTAAAAAAAATAACCAGCCTCAGGGTTCCAGCCCCTTGAACACATGGTCCCTCATTATCTTCTGGACCTTGCATTCAGGTTCTCTCTGTGCTAGATGAAGAGAAACAATCTTGTCTAATCTTGTCTAAACTTGTCTATACTCACTCCACCTGGGAAGTGAACCTTTGACCTCCCATTTACAATTCCTGTACTGGATAAAGTACAGGAGTATATTCACTTTAAGTACATTCCTGTACTGTACAAGAACTAGTTCATACTATACCTAAAGCCACTAATACGTGCAGCGTTTCGGGCAAATCACTTTGGGGCTGGCTTTAACTGTCAATACATTAACTGGCATATAAGAATAATTTGTTTAATGTCTAGTCACTTGTTCACTGGAAATAAATTGCTCGTCCTCAGTTTACGATTGCTTGCCACTCCTTGGCTCTGTCTCTATTAGTGTATATTTGTGTAATGCATAATATGGTCTCCCTTCTTACTGGGTGTACTTTTAGATATGGACTGTTAAACAACATCTCACTGTGACAAAGGCATTGAATATTAGGCAGATATCCAGCAGCCAGCATATAAGCAGATCTCTAGAAATGGTTGGACTTCAGGATGTCTGAAAATTTCATAAAAATATAAAGTCGTTTATGAAGTATATTTTTCAGGACATAAACATGGGAGTAGCTCCCAGGATGGCAAAGCTGAACCACCCAGTGAATTAATTGTAAAAGGTGAGGTGTTACACATAGAAACATAATACAAAGGAACCAAGGTCATTGCCATAAATTAATCACTAAATACAATGTGTATAATTCCATATCGCCCTAAGAGCAGGCAGCAAGTGGAAGCAAAAAAAAATAACTACTGTGACGAGAGGAGAATGACCCATGACTCCTGATGTTGAGAAGAAGCATGCCTATACAATACCCCAAAGGCAAGTTGAAGAGGTATATCACTGAGAATGTTACTTCCTCTGGAAACAGACACTCTGAAGTGGAAAAGCAGCTAGGTGCCATACCACCAGATCTACCAGCATACCATCTAGTTACCAGGTCTGCTCTAAAGGCAAAGAAGCAGGATGAAAATAAAAAACTCAGATTGAGAATGTTTGGCATTTCTCAAGTGATTCTCTTTGCATTTGCATGAAACCACTTGCTTCTTGTTTGAGCCTCATTCCTATAATTATGGTGGTCTTGCAGTAGATACACTGCTTTTCAGTTTTAGCTGGTGAAATGGTTTCTTTTTTTAATGGTACAGTTGCCATTGATAGTCTTATGTTAGCTGAAGAGCTTTGTGAAAAAATTGTTAGCTCCTCTGTGAACAGATTGGCCCTGGTTCTCAGCTCTGCTCTTCAGACATCCTTTCTAGTTTCCTTTCCAACTTTTCTCGTGCAATGGACTAGTTCACAGTGTTCTGCAACAAGTTCACGACTTTTTGCTAATCATGTGTGTTGCATTTCTAGAGTGGAACATTTGCCTTCTTTATGTGGATAAGATGGTGGTGATTCTCTCTCAGCATTTAGTCTTCTGTCCAGAGGCAGGCTTTGTCAACCTTTGTACCATGGCACCAATCTCTACAGCTCTTACTTTCCAGTTGCTTTGTAATGTTGTCAACCTGAAATGGTCGCTGGTTTATCCTGGGGCTAATACACTTAGGGTATTTGATACACTGGAGGCATTTTCTTTGGCGATGATGTGCTGACATCAGTGCTTGGAGGTTTTGGATACCCACAGATAAGTTTACTTCATGACATCATGTTGGTGTCCATCTCTGCTGCTGAGGTTTGTATACTAAGGCAATTGTTACTTCAGCCTCTTTCTCCCCTGTAGCTTTTGTTTGCAGCACTCTGCAGCCCAGGTAACCCTGGCCCCTAGTTGTAGTGGTTTCCAGTTGCCTTACAGAGTAACCAAGTGCAATAGGTCTGAAATCAAACTATGAGTGTATATGTAAAGCATTTCTCTAAGCAGAACACTTGGTTGGCCCCAAGTGCTTGGTTTCTTGGTTGGTGGTGTATTTTCTTAGCTTTGGATTCAGATAGGATATGGAAAGGTCAGATTATAGGAATTTGTTGTTGTGTCATTTCTACTATAAGGTGTGACAGTTGAGGGGTAGTGACCTAGAAGGCCATTCAGTATTTAGCCAGTGAGTAGATTGGCACTCTATGATGCAAAGTTTTTCCTGGAAAGACATTATCGTTTATGTAAATGCACTTTCATTCTACATTACTAACTGCATTGAGTAGTCCCCAGTGTCTCCCAGGCCCCAGCATGTTCCAGTCGAACAATTGGAAATGTTTCCCCACCACACCAGATGTGGATTGTCTATCTGCCCCTGACTATGCCAGATCTATTTTGTTTTCTTAGTAATCCATCTATTATGTTACTCGGAAAATTGTTTTAAATTTGTTCTCAAAGTCTACTTTTTCTACTTTTGTTTGTGTATTTATTCATATGAAGCCTTCATACTTCACTGAGATGTACTCCAATTTAGTAATGCTGTTAAGGCAAAGAAAGCTGCTACATCTGTTGTAAACATCCCCAGATAGTACCTCTTGCACAGTATTTGTATTACATAACCACTGTAACTTTTATTATGGTACTGGAATGCTTTCAATATGTTTTGTCAACAAGTAGAGCTAACTGCTGCTTCTTTTGTAATTGAAAAGAAATTCTGTGAAGTAGGCTGAGTTAGATAATAGTGTTTAAATGAGCTCCCCTGGTAACATATGCTGGCTTTGCAGGCTCACCGAAACTGCTCGGCTGTTGAAGAATGTTTTCCGACGTACCACCACACGTGTCAACCTGGAAGTAGAGCTTGCCCGTAAGTTCTTAGTCCTATAATTCTGCAGACTTTGTAGCTAATATAGTACTGCTAACAATTATGTAGTAGTGGTAGTTTTTGTCATTAACTGTATCATCAGTACAGTACCTTGAAGGCTGTGATAAGTAGACCATTTCTATCATTCAGTAATTCTCTGCAATCCTGCAAGCAAAATTGATTTGTCCACCATCAAGCTGAAAATGGTAAGCTGGTTTATTATTACTGTACTGTACATGTAAAGGATGCAACTTGTCATGCATGGCAAATTGCAACTAAAGGAGGACATTTTATTTTTTGGTATTCGCTTTGTGTGGCTTTTCAGATTTATAGAAAGTTGCAGTGGAGGTGTAAATTGATGGAATGCATCTCAAGCACACCTTAGTCATGACTTAGGCATTTGTAATTTAAATGTAATGTCCAATTTTTTTAAATTTGAAAATGAATTTTGTTGTAAATAGGAACACTGTATAAACATCAGGCTTGATGTGTGAGAGTTTCGTCCACCAGGCTGTTGCTTGGAGTGTCCTGCAGGCCCACATACCCACCACAGCCCAGTTGGTTTGACACTCTGAAGAAAACTATCTAGTTTTCTCTTGAAGTTGTCCACGGTTGTTCGGCAATATTTCTTGTGCTTGCTGGGGAGGATATTGAACAACTGTGGGCCTCTGGTGTTTATACAGTGTTTTCTGTGATTGTGCCTATGGCACCCATGCGCTTCACTGGTTCTATTCTGCATTTTCTTGCATATCGTTTACTCCAGTGAACGTGTTATTTTACTATGTAGATTTGGGATGTGGCCCTCTAATATTTTCCGTGAATATATTATTTGATATCTCTCTCTCGCCTCCTTTCTAGTGAGTACGTTTGGAGAGCTTTGAGACAATCCCAATAATTTAGGTGCTTTATCGCATGGAGGTTGTGCAGATCTGCGGTTCATTCTGGACTTGCCCCTCCTTTTAGATGACAACTCTATCTCAGGCCTGGCTTCTGTTGGAGCTGGGTGCCTGGATAGTGTCTCTACATTCTCAAAGTGAGGGACTCAGGATGTTTTTTTCAAGATGGGGAATGGTTACTGGAGGCCTGAGGAAGCAAATATGTGCCCCCATGCATGCATGGGAGTTTCGAGTCTTATGATATACTAACACAATCACATGTTGGCTTGCGCACCAGAACACCCCTTAATATGTCAGCTGGTGCAGTGCAAGGGTTAATTTGATCATGCAGGGACCACTTGAAAAGTTCCCTTTACTTGTGATGCTGAAAAGGCCAATTGCATAAATTGTTATGTGCCTTGTCCAGAGGGCACAGCAAATCTACCGACATGATTCATGATTCGATTGCTCCTAAAGGAAATTTCGGGGTAACCAAATCGTGTCCCTCGGAAAGGAGTTTTTCATATTTACAGTACTTAAAATCGTTTTTTGAGTCATGCGTGATAAATCGTCTTCCCAGCTTGGTGCCTTCTGTTGATAATTACTATAAGTTATTCTTAGTTGTTTTTGTGTGTATATTACCTACAGCTATACAAATACTAAAGACTTATACTAAAGTATACTAAATACTAATACGGTATAGGGAATGATTAGCTTCACACGTTTACATTTCATTCATTTAGTTTTACCGTGGTTATGCACATTTTACCGTCTCATCTGACCATTCATATTATTATATTGTTATTTGAAGATATTAACAGTTCTAATGGCTTTTTGCCTACAGTTCCATTCATGCAGTCTAGCATTCCATTTAAGTGTTCATTTAAAGCAGATTATCTGTTGCAAAAACTGTATTCAGACTGTAGGCACTAGGGTCACTACACATTTACATATTTAACTTGTAGTGGTAGTTATCAAAATTGTAGGGAGCATGTTAGTTTAGGAAACAATTTTATGTATTTTCTTCTATGTTGTTTTTTGTTTAAAAAATCTGCAATTTTGTTAATTATGAAAAGACATTGCACCAAAGTGTTAAGCAATTCTAGTAATTGTACACATTTTTCATAATTGATATGTGACCTTGATCTGTTGTACTAGGTCCTGTGAAGCCAAACAAGCAGTATATGAAGGGGTCAGAAGGTTTCATCCCCTACCCTGCCTGGAGATAATGTTCCAACTACACTGGTAGTGGTGTACTTTCCCTTTTTCTTCTTGCTTGACTCACCTGTTAACCTCTGCACCTCTCACACTTTGTCATCCGCTCCTTCACATCTTCACCTGCAAATGTCTTCACTAATTTTGATTGTAAAGCCAATACACAGGTGGCTCACAGTGATGGTATGGTAGACTGCTGACTTAGCATGTGATGAGCTCTGACCGTCGGTGCTTGGCAACGTCAAGTCTGCCTTGGTTAACTACTTTTAAGATAAATGTTGTAGTTCTCCAAATGAACTGTTTTTGCAATATTTGCCTTTTGAAACAAGTATAAACAGTGGGTAGTGATCCTGCTTTTTATAAATTGTTTGATTACTCTGAGTATTGCAGGAGTGTCTTGTGGTACAGAGGTAATGTTAAATACTTAATTACTTTTTCCTTGAATCATTTACTCTTCAGATGCTCACACTTACACAGCTATAGAAGTACTGTATTTGGCAATTTGAGTAGTGACAGGCAAATGGAGACTACCATGTGTTTAATGCAACTTTTTTTTTTTTGGTCCCAACATTTTTCGGGGTTATTTTAGTTTCAAATAGGTTTTCCAATTGTAATTTCTTGTACTCTTTAAGATATTGATAAGACTGTATGCTTGACTTGGCTCCAAGATGTGATTTATAAGTTAATACTGTAAATACGTGCCTAGATGAAGCTGCACACCTACACTTGAAGTCTCCACTTTGTTTAGTATTCTTAAGAGTCCCACTAATGCTTCATTCTGACATCACAAGCAGCTTCATTCTTGACATGGCTTTGAAAGACCCTCTATCATCTCAAAATATCTTTACAGTATCAACTTTTCAAGAATACTGAAAGAAGCTGAACAAATCCTTAAAGTCTTTGATAAACTAGATTTTCCCTTTGTACAGCTTTGGGGTGAAGTTGATCAAGAAACTCCTTAAGCTCCTCAGACACGTTCAGGTTATGCCAAATTTAAATATATTTTACTACAGTAAATTGCCTTTGCTTTCTCATTGATATACTGTATCTCAAAATCTAATCAGCAGCTGTGTATGTTAATGTAAAGGAATAGTTAATTTTTGTCCTAATTGCCCCATGATAAAATTGGTGGTCCTCAGCTGCTTAAGTTACTGACTCTTCAAATGAGTCAGAAAATGCTGTTAATAACTTTATGTAAAATATATTGTGTAATTTTAAAGGGGAGACATTTATCTATAAAATGACACCTCAGTCTGTTTTGTAGGTGAATTACATTACTTATTGAGATATTAACCAAACTATCACAAGTCAAGCCTGGCCCCGGGCTGGGTTTGGGGAGTAGAACAACTCTCAGAACCCCATCAAGGTACATCCAGGTACATATATATTGCCATAGTTGCTATGAGTATAAAGAGGTTTGCTACCTCTTGTTTTGGTTATTTACCTGAATTTACCTAAGGGCCACTAATACTAGTGACCTTAATGAGGACAGGAAGCTGACATCTTGTCAAAGGTTCCCCCATTTGCCCTAATGATCTTCTCCAGCTGTATTTTAAAACCCAGCAGAGTTTTGGCGTTTACGGCTTCGGCAGGTAGGTGGTTCCACGTGTTTACAACCCTATACAGTAGGTGAAAAACCATCTCCTGTTTTCTGTCCTACATTGTGGCTTGTTGAGCTTGAACCCGTTGCTCCTCGTTCGTGTTACATCTGACCTTTTGAAAAAATTGTCCGTATCGAGATCCTCCAAATAGTTATAAAGTCAGGTAGATATATTAAAAAAATTTAAGGACATTTCATCATTATAAACATGTATATTGTAATCTACATGATGCCCACCTTCGTTTGGCACTGTAGTTCAACATTTCTATAACATGCTTGATAATCATAGCTCCAAAATGTTAATGGCTTATGACTAACTCATGCCTAACCCATGCCTCAGACAACAACAAGCACTGGCAACCTAAATGTTCAGTGGCTTGTTCCTGGGAGAGTACTGAGTGTTAAGAAGTGATATTTATGTACAAGGTAACATGGTGTGTCAGTATGTTTGTGTTTTCAGTCAATTTGGAGAAACTTGCTCTTAGTGGTCAATTACTGGTACTTGGGCTTTTATAGCACAGCTTCTCAGCTCTTGTTTGTTTTCCCTGTAATGCATCTTTCCAATTGTCTGTTCATGTATAATTCTACACCATAAAGATTATACATTTGCCTGAAAAGGGATAAAATGATAAAAATATAACACTGCTGTAATTCTTTCCCAGGGATTGCTCCGTGGGGTTTCAGCTTATGCATCCTTGTTTCTGGAAGGGCAGAAGAGTGTTCCCTGTAGCTAGCCACACTGAGAAAGCTGCACACCTATAATTCACATCAGCACTTGCGAGTCCTTAGAAGTCTACTGGAGACAAGAGGTTGTAACTTTGCCACCCCTCACAGAGGTCCAGGGAGCAGGGAATTCATAATCACCCACACAAAAGAAAGAAATCCCCAGAAAGGAACCCAAACAAAACAGAAAACTGTAAGGTTCACAGAAAGTAAACAAACAATGCAGAAAGTAAACCAATAATGTATTGTTTGAAGAATGACTCGTCAAACAATTCACTGATTAGTTAGGCACCCCCCCCCCCTTTTAGTAACAGCTGACTACCACCAAATGACAGGTCCATAGGAGCTTCTGCCTCCCCATGTCAACTATCCTCAGTCCTTCACCTGATGGTAGACATCTCTGGAAGCTCTTTGGGTTGCAGATATTCTATACACATTAAGTGTTAGCCATAGTTTGAACTCTGTCCTGCAGGGAGGCCCATTTGCTTGTGTATTGTTTCATTATTTAGTATTTGCTTTATGTGCATGTGTTTAGAAGCCCCATTTGCTGTGTGGACTTGAATTCCTTAAAGGGATATATGCATATAAGATCATATGGCCCGGCAAGTCACCAGCACCAAACTCCAAAATCGGCCAAGCTTTACGTCCATGAGCGTACACCCACATTCAAATGTTTTATGCTCTTTTTCAGTGCTCTTACCTCAATTTTCTTGCTACGTTGTTCATTTTGGTATCAAATTGTTCGCAATAGAATGCTCGAAAGGGATATACAGTATGCATATAAGGTCAAATGACCCAGCGCCTCATGCAGCACATCCCAATTTAGGCTGAGCTTTACCCGTGAGCTCACACCCACAACCCTCACACTAATATTTATTCTTTTTCCAGTTTTGTCACCTCAATTTTCATGCTACGTCATTCATTCTGGTAACAAATTGTTTACAATCAAACGGTGAATTAGTCCCATAATGGAGAAAAATGGATTTTTAACGAATATTTTAATTTTGGACTCGGCGTGCGTCCTCGCCCAGACTTGAGTATATTCATATACGGACGCATTATGAGTTATCAGCCAGGAAACGTGTTATTTTATAGTTTGGTTATAAATATGTGTTATAAATAATAATGCATCAATTGTGTATGCGTGAAGTTATTGTTTTGTTCTTGGCATCATCCAGGGTCTCATAGAATCACAAGGTTTTCCATCACATAGCACACTGTTTAATATCTTATTGTCACCTAACTAAAGTATTGACTGCTCATTTTACTGAGGACTTACTTCCTATTCTTATATGTTTATCAGCAAGAAGCCCGTCACAGTTATCACAGAGAAAATAACAAATGTAAATAAGATGCAGCTCATATTCAAGTGCAAGATCTAGGTTTTCTCATCTCATTGTTAACACGTAATATGATATAGCTTATTGCACTATGCACATTATTGTACATGTACACAAAGTATAACAGATGTGCTATGTAGAATGAATCTGCAATGTTTACATGTTTGCTATATAGCACCTGGAAGTGTTTATATAGACTTTTATCATACAACTATGTATGTAAGTTAACTACATTCCTCTTTTCTGCAAGCTTATTATATGTATATAAAAAGGTAATTTTTGTTTCATAACTTTGAACTTAATTGCCTACTGGTGCTTCAGATATGATAATACAGTAGTTTGTAGGTAATTGACAGTCTTAAGCTGCAATTGTAATGTAAAGTCAGGTACAAAATATGTGACTTACTCTTAGCTTCCCATTGTACTTACCTAATTGCCTAGTTGTAGGGAACAGGGAGCGTGTACTTCAGTTTATTTTGGTCCCCCTTGGCCAACCACTGACCATTACCAGGATGCAACCCACAACATATGTCAAACTCCCTGGTAGCTATTTACTACTAGGTGAACAGAAACATTGAGTCAAACAAAACTTCCTAACCATCACTGTCCTGCATGATAATTGAATTCAGGACCCTCAGTTGTGAGCTGGCAACTTAGACCACTGCGCCATGATATTAATGATAAATATTATATAATTAAGTGTAATAACAGCTTCTTACTAACAGATATAAATATATTCACATATCTTTTCTGACCCATATGCACAGTAGAAAAAGACATATTTTTTCTGGGAGACCCACAGTAGCTCCTCGTATATTGTACTCTAGTGTAGCCAAGTTTTGTGAAGTACATCAGGTCTCTTGAGATTCATTTCTCCTGGCTAACCTACCAAGAGCCAGGACAAAGAGCCAGGAAAAGCTGGGATCAGAAATCACCCACAAAATAAAATAAAATAAAAAAAAAGACAAATTAAGTGATACAAACCAAACTACTGTACTACATGAAGAAATCAATCAATTCTGAGGCATACAATCATATCCATGGGCAAGCAATGTTAATTATGATGTGCTCAACTGTCACCCAATGATGGTCCAGGTCATCAGTGGTCTGATGATCTGGACCATCCACCTTACTCACAGGGAGCAGTCAAGGGGGACATCATTCTGCTGGGATCATAAGAGCTACTCATCTTTCAACTGTGTTGGGCTGGTAATCTATGCAACAGTAGGTCCATGAGAAGCCATTGTTTTGTTTTTATTCCATTTGCTCTGGACTTCCAGGATGAGTATTAGCATGTCCCATTTTACTTAACATTCAATGACTGGGCTAGAGGTTTTCGTGTTAAGTGTTGGATATACCACTTTTGGGTTCTTCCCTTAAGTTTGAATGTGGCACTGAGCTGAAAATTGGTGCAATTCCTCAGTCATTCACCTTCGTGGCTGTGTTAAGGTCTCTTCTCCTTGAGTCGCCTTGTGCCCTTTGGGTCCCAGGTATTTCTAGATAAGTGGAGACCATCATATTCATGTCACCCATCACAGTTGTGTTAGGTAATAAGGTACCTCAATGGTTAAAACTTCATTGCTGTGCTAAGGTTTACATTATGCGGTGAAATGTTGCAGCTTCTGAACAAATCCACAAGGGCCGTGACGAGGGTTCGAACCTGCGTCCAAGATTTGTGTGTGTGATGTTGCAGCCTCTGTTCTTTTCATGTGTATATCATCTATTCAAATTTTGTCATTTTAGATCTTTTGCCAAAATTGCCATCATAGTGAGGAACTTGAATTAATAATGTTTTGACACTTCTGGTTGTGTATATATTCACTTAAAAACTTATTAGGCACCAGGTACAAAAATATAAGGAGGATAAATTCAATTTTCTGCTTTGTATTTGAGTTTTTTGGTTTTACAGATTTAAAAAGCATTTTATCATTCTATGTATGTTTGTAATTACATAACATTTGTGGATCTGTATTTATATGTACATCATAATATTTATATATTTGAGTGTGTGTGTGTACATATGTCTGTGTGTGCTCATGTACCATCTACATAGCTGATGTATGTACTGGGTAAATCAGGTATGTGTATGTATACTCAGGTTATTTTGTGTGGGGTGATTACCACAATCTCTGGGGCCCCCACCTCTTAATCAGTAATGGACTGGAGTGGTCACTCCACAACCCTAAAGGTTTCATCGTAGCTATGTTTTCAGTTCATGTATGGGCTTAGCCTCTTCTACTGTAGTGCATTCCAATTATTCTTGACCTCCACACTGAAGAAATTCTTTCTTGAATATCTAGCTCACTTGGGTATTCAGTTTCCATGTGTAATTCCTAATCCTGGTCTGACCAATGGCATGTCCCTCTAGTCTTGGTCTGACCAATGGTGTCCCCCTCCCCCTAGACATAGTATGACCAATGGCATGTGTCCCCCCCTAGTCTTTGTCTGACCAATGGCATGTTCCCCCTGTTTTTGTTTGACCAATGACATTTTCCCCCTAGTCTTGATCTGACCAATGGTGTCCGAATACCTCTAGACCTGGTCTGACCAATAGCATGTCCCTTAGTGCTGGTCCAACCAATGGCATATTTCTCTAGTCCTGGTTCCACCAGTGGCATGTCCCCTAGTCCTAGTCTGACCAATGATATGTTCCCTGTTCATGGTCCTATCAATGGTGTGTCACCTAGTCCCGGTCCAACAATGGTGTGTCCTTTAGTCTTTGTCCAACATACACTGTGTCCTGGTATATCTAGCCCATCCCCATAAGTGATATCTCACCCTGGTCCCTTTCCTTGTTTTCCTCCCTTGTCCTGATATGACCCTGTTTGTTCCCTTGTTTGGGTTCAACCCGATGTGTATCCTCTCTTTCTAGTTTGATCACTTGTCTTCCCTCGTCCTGGTCCCATCCCCCCATTTGTATCCTCTCATTCTTACCGCACTTGTGCATTCTTGTACAATCATCTTGGTCAAATTCCTTGGGTGCTCCTCACATTTTCTTGTGTGACACCTCATTCTGGACCTACTCTTTGTGTGTTCCCCTGTTCTGGTCTCAATCTGTGTGTGACCTCTTATTCTGGTCCCACTCCTTATGTGGGAAGTTTGCAAATATCACTGTTACACCAATGTGTAATGTCACTCTTTCCTGACTATATAGTCCTGTATATAGGAACAGCAGGGCATTGCCTAAGGAAGCAACCAAGAGTCTTATTGAGAAATGAGCTACTCATATATACCCTAAAAGGCTGCTCTTCATTTACTCTTTATATAGATTATATTTCTTTGCTCTGGGTTCCATTTTGTTGCATGCCTTTGAACATTTTCTGCTTTGTTAATATATTTCTTTAGGTGTTGGCACCATTCCACAGCTGGCATACTCCAGTTCACTACTGATATGTTTTGTAAATAATTTCTTTAATAGTTCTTCATTGATGTACATACAGTACTTATGGGATACGGGTATTTTATATTTCATATACGAGTGTATGTTTCTTTGCGTGTGTGTGTGTAAATTATGATAATTTTCATGAGGATAAAATTTGATCATACAGGACCTCATATTGACCCAAGTAAAGGTCAATATAGTTTTGTTGTAACAAGTACAGTGGAACCTCGAGTGACAAGCGGCTCCATCTACGAGCATTTCGAGTAACGAGCGAGCCACTTGCCGAAAATTTGTCTCGATGGACGAGCTTCTGCTCCATTAAAGAGAAAACCATGTGGTGCTAGGAAGGTTCATTCAGTGTATGTTAGGTAGGCTGCTCCATTTTCTAAAATAAAAAATTAAAAAAAAAAAAGTCATAAAGGTTCATTTAGTGTATGTCAGATAGGCTGTTTCATTATTTTAACAAATCAAATATCATATTAATGTTTTTCGTGGTGGAATGGATTAATTTTATTTCAATTATTTTAAATGGGGAAATTTGTTTTGAAAGACAAGCGTTTCACATGATGAGCTTGGTGCCGGAACGGATTAAATTTGTTAATCGAGGCTCCTCTGTACTGTACAGCGATATAATTAGCATTTATTACATGCATCTTGTATAATAATAATAATACTACCCACTTTCTCAACAGATGGATATGCATTTTCTCAAGAGGAACATGGAGTAATGGGTCAATCAGAGGTGATTCGAGCATATGATACAACACAGCCTAAGCCAGGTGGCATGTAAGATGTAGCAGAGAGTCAAGTTACACACCTCGGTACTAGTAGTGCTGGCACAGCAATAGAGCAGCACACAGTTGTAGGCAAGTAATACACCAGGGCAACTACTTCAACACTTGTTTGCATCCACATCATTAACTATCTTAGTTCAGCAAAATTAAAGATGAATTGCTTTTGAGGCAGGTTTTATAATTCTGCAGCATTTTTAAATCCAACATGCAACATACAGTGTTCAAATCTGTTCTAGTCATTTGCCTTGTGTAACTCACAAATATTAGTTTGCATAATATATATATATATATATATATATATATATATATATATATATATATATATATATATATATATAAAATATAATATATGTATATATATATAATAATTTATTTATTATGCATGCAACACTGATCCAAGTATGCGGAAACACCACATGTGAAAAACAGAGAAATGCTAAACGCATTTTTGGCTCAATTCGCCTTTTATCAGCGCAAAATAAAATGAAGAAGGAAATGTGGTAGGCAGACTTTATACCTGCCAGGGCAGGTTACCTGACCATCAAGAAAGGAACAAGAGAAAGAAGGTAACTGTAGAAGGTCTATTGGCCCATACGAGTTAGCTCCTATTTATATCCTAATAACTGTACAAAACAAAAACACTGGATAATATATACAGTATATATATATATATATATATATATATATATATATATATATATATATATATATATATATATATATATACTGTATATATATATATTATAGTGCAGCTGGAAAAAAATAAGTAAATATATAAAAACAGTTTAAATGGATGCTATATTGTATTGACATGCTATACTGAAGCTTATATGGGTATCTAATTTGTACATGCCAGGGCTTACATTAACCCCTGCACTGCGCACCTGTTTTGGCAAAAACTTTATAGTGCAATTGTTAAGGACATATTTTTGTTGATTTTATAAATGTTCAGATAAAGTTAATGTCAAAATGTTTCCAAACTCAACTTACTTCATTTCAAAACACAAAGAGTGATGAAAACATTAAAACACATTAAAATATAGCCTAGTTAAAAAAAAAATGGACAACTCTCAAAACAGCATTTGTCGTTTGATGCAGTGCAGTGGTTAAGGCTGTTATTACAATGTTTGATCAGAGTGGACTCAATCACACTTCATTCAACGAAACCCTTACTTTTAACAATGCATTTTGCCCCTCTGAAGTCAATAGAATGATCACATAAACTGGAATATAAATACAGTGCACTGGAGTGCTGGGCTGTACGAATAGCATATGAATGTTGTTTTAATCATGAGGAAAGAGATTTAGAGACATCGGCCAGACTGGTAAATCTCTTTCCTCACGTTAAAAACAACATTCATATGCTATTCGTACAGCGCAGCACTCCAGTGCATTGTATTTACATGCCAGTTTATGTCATCATTCTATTGACTTCAGAGGGGCAAAATGTATTGTTAAAAGTAAGGGTTTCATTGAACGAAATGTGATTGAGTCCACTCTTATCAAACACTGTAATAACAGCCTTAATGTAAGCCCTGGCATGTATATATTAGATACCCATTAAAACTTCAATATAGCACATCAATACAATATAGCATCCAATTAAACTTTTTTATTTATTTACTTATTTTCTTCCAGCTGCACTTCTATATATTGTATATATATTATCCAGTGTTTTTGTGTTGTACAGTTATTAGGATATAAATAGGAGCGGCCTCATATGGGCCAATAGGCCTTCTATAGTTACCTTCTTTCTCATGTTCCTTTCTTAGTGGTCAGGTGACCTGCCCTGACAGATATAAGGTCTGCCTATCACATTTCCTTCTTCATTCTATTTTACTTTGATGAAGATGAATTGAGCCAAAAATTCGTTTAGTATTCTCTGTTTTCACTTGGTTTTTACAAATATATAATATACAGTGTATGTGTGTATATATATATATATATATATATATATTAGTATATTTTGGTAGCAGTCTTTCCTGTAGACATATGTTATTAAATATGACCGAAAAAGTAAGATTAATAATTCTAACACGAATTTTCTCAATTTTCCTTATGTTTGTTTTTACTGATGACGGTAAATTAAAAATCAATTCTCCAAAATTCATTCTTTATTTCTTAGTCTGACGCGACACTTGAGCGCGTTTCGTAAAACTTATTACATTTTCAAAGACTTTAGTTACACACACTGAACAGAGTTTAAACAGCTTTCTTTTTTATACCTGCATTTGGGTGAGGTGACATGTTACAATGGTTTGGGGTGAGGTGAGAACAAACACAGAACACGAAACAATGGGTATAAGCTAAAGGGAAGAATAGATCTGTAACTGCAGAAGGCCTATTGGCCCATATTTCTTGATGTTTCTATACTGGAGCGGAGTCTTGAAGTGGGTAGAATATAGTTGTGCGTTAATTGGCTGTTGATTGCTGGTGTTGACTTCTTGATGTGTAGTGCCTCGCAGATGTCAAGCCGCCTGTTGTCTCTGTATCTATCAATATAACCGTCATCAGTAAAAACAAACATAAGGAAAATTGAGAAAATATATATATATATATATATATATATATATATATATATATATATATATATATATATATATATATATATATATATATATATATATATATATATATATTTATTAAATATGACCAAAAAAAGTAAAATTAATAATTCTAACACGAATTTTCTCTATTTCTTATGTTTCTTTTTACTGTTGATGGTAATTGAAAAATCAATTCTCCAAAATTCATTTTAATTTCTAGTCTGACGCGACACTTGAACGCGTTTCGTAATAACTTATTACATTTTCAAAGACTTTAGTTTATACACACACAACTATAACCTGCAAACACTAAACAGAGTTTTACTATGCTATTACTGTGTTTACTGTTTAGTGTTTGCAGGTTATAGTTGTGTGTGTGTAAACTAAAGTCTTTGAAAATGTAATAAGATATTACGAAACGCGTTCAAGTGTCGCGTCAGACTAGAAATTAAAATGAATTTTGGAGAATTGATTTTTCAATTACCATCAACAGTAAAAAGAAACATAAGAAATATTGAGAAAATTCGTGTTTGAATTATTAATCTTAATTTTCGGTCATATTTAACAACATATGCTTACAAGAAAGACTGCTACCAAAATATACTAGTATGTATATATATATATATATATATATATATATATATATATATATATATATATATATATATATATATATATATATATATATATACACACTATATATATAAAATATGTATTTATGTATGTTTTTTTTTATCACAGGAATGCATTTGATAGCCCTAATATTTGTTTATTTATTTATTATTACAGTACTTTCACAGTTTCATTTTAAATGTTTATATTTGCTAATTGATACTACATTATTAAAAGACTAAATATCTTTTGGGTTGTAAATTGACATAAATGTCTATTTGTATTATTATTTTTTGTTTAACCCAAAATTTTGGAATGCTGTTTTATGACTGAAAATCTAAATATACAAACTCCAGCACTTTCCAATTTAATGTTCTTTAACAGACTGTAAATTCTTTGAAGCTCTTGTAAGGGGAACATCTTGAGACAGTGGTGAAGCTGTATAAGTTATGATACAAGAAGGAAATCAGATTTTTATTTTGAAGGTCACAGTATGTTTTATGAGAGTAGTTATTGTCCCTGGAATCAGAAGGATCAATAATTAAATTAGTTTATAATAAGGAACAGATTACTTTATAAAAACAGATTTGTTAGTTTACCTGAAGTCGGTTCCGAGAGTTCTAGTCCCCAAGCAGTCCATCCTTAAATTTGATTTCATGTAATGACAAGAATACTGTATTGTTATTATATGTCATTCCAACTCACCGGTGTGAATTGTCTTCACAAGCTGATTCTTTTCAACTAGGAGTAAATCTTCAAGGTAGTGGTAAGATGTTTAGTTGATCTGTCTTGGTTACTCTCATGTGGGTTCATTTTTTCCCATGCATGTCACATTTGCATTAATCAAATTATAATCTTGTCAAATACTACAAATTATTAAACCTTCTTAAATGGCAGTAGCTTATGATTTATTGATGCCAAGCATGATTTGCTACAATTGTAAACATCCAACACCTTTATGTGGCAGAATATTATTTATTTTTACTCTCAGAAGTTGGATTATTATTAATCAGTAGGAATGCTGAGAAACACAGTTTGATTTTGTTTTGGATCATTATTATTTTATGGAAAATCTTTATGGAAAACTAAATAAACATAGATACTCTTCGAAAGCACTTACATTTTGAAAGTGATCCATTTATTGAAAATGACCATTAGTGGAATTTATTGTTTTAGACATTTCCATTTTCTTTTGATAGTTTAATATATGAAATAGGTGAGAGAAACTTAACCATGAGATAATTAATAGAAGAAATAATGCATATTGTGTTAAGAGGGGTTCATAAAAGGTACAGAGTTTGGGCCTTTGCATTTATTGCATAGAATCAAGTTAGTTTTATTTTTTGTTAATATTTACCCAACTGTCAGTCCATTAGTATTATCATGTTATATTATTATTTACATAAATGTTACTTTTGATGAAATGATAAGCAGTGGTATTTTATATGAATAGAAGCTGTTGTATATAATAATGACAAAATGGCATTGAAATTCCTTCCTAATTACATCAAGGTTAGATATTTGTCCTCAGATTGACATTTTTCACTACTGATTTGTAATTAACTTTGCTTCAGGTGGCAGACAGTAACTAATGTGGAGCATCATTAATAAATGACTTTCACTTAGCTTATGTTCGAGTTACAGTTAAGTTTGTAAAGTCTATCATTGCCATAGTACTGCCTCCTGGGGCACTGAACACAGTGTAGTTGGCCCTTATGGTTATTGTGGACCATGAACACAACCTAAGGAGAGTGACACAAATGGTAATCTATGTTAACTTATTAATATGTGAAATGCTGTTAATTTTGAAATAACTTACTGTATTTGTTAATAGTCTAGAACAATTCTAGGCTCATCTTTGTGATCTGATGACAATAGTTGCACATATGGTATGAAAGATGGATTTTGTGTGAGTAGCACAGACAGTACTTGATTGGAGTGATTGATGTTTGCATCTTTAAAGTACAAGTACTCACATTTTGACCACAAAAGCGAGACCTGTCAGCGTTTCACACAGAGTAAGTTACCCGAGGTCATAGACAAGGTGCCAGCAAAAGATCATGGTTCATTATTGAGGTGATGTGTAGAAAATTTGGTAATAATATAAAACTATTGTGAGGTTGTTGCATGCTACAACTGGGGATACTACCTGGTTCATTATGAGAGTGATGTATAATCCCAATTATTGATACCTGGAGGATATCAGACTAACAAGTAGAAGTCTATGCCTTTGTACTTCAACAACAAAGTTTTTTTTTTTTTTTTGTAAGTAGGAAGCTACCTAATGTTTTTGCCTAGTATTCCAGAGGGAGTTACAATGCACTGCCTGTATGTATTTTCTCGTGTATCTTTATTAAGTTTTATTAAATTCTGTTTAAGCTAAAAAATGCTTAAAAGTGAAACAAGTGTAATATCCACTTCTCACTGGGGTTACTTGAGTGCTTGTTCTTTGTACTGGGCTGTAGAAGCAAAATTAGTTAACATTTGCTACCCTATTTGTGTCCATAAGAAATATAGAGCCAAACAGAGGGGTTTTATATTAAGTGAGGGGGCCAACAGAGCTCTCCTTAAACAGCGTTACACCTAACTGCCTCTTTCCCTGCGCAAAGAAAACCATCTGATCAGAGAGAAGCACTTTTCCTGCCAAGATGCAACAAGAAAAAAGAAAAAAATAGACCAGTAGGAGTTGTTCATTATTCTAGCACTATTCACCAATTAGTTCCCTCATTTTATATACCTACAGAACCATCATATATATTTAAGAAACATTTTACTTGATACCCTCAAATCATACTGTTGTATTAAAATCATAGCAATCAATATGCAGTAATTGCAGATGCTCTTAATTATTTAACTCTGCATTTTTGCAATAGTTGCTGCTCTTTTGACCTTCACCTCCAGCACCTTAGTCTTAGGCTGCCAGAGCACTGCTTGTAAATATTCTTAATTCAGCCATTGGCATTATGTACTGTACTAATTATTTTATTAGTTACATTATAACCAAGAATAGTTAAGAACTGTTTTGTTGGTTAGGTTATTGTAGGTTTGATATTCTTCTTGTATGACTTAATATCTTCGTGGTAAATGTTAGGACTGTTATTTTAGAAATTGAAAATAAAGATAAAATTAATAGAAAATTTATTCTTGATTACAGGTTGAAAGTTTTAAATTTTTTTTGAGTTCTTTACTGTACTGAATTCAAGGTGCAGATGTTTGACGAGAGTGAAATGTTTTATTATTGAGGGAGAAAATGTTCCATCGATCAACATGATCATCACAGAGGCACCATTTGTCATCATTAAGTACTATTAGTAAGGCCACTTGTTAGTGAATTAGAACTTGTAATGGAAGTTAGACTCACACGTGCCTATGTAGATGACAGTGATATATGATTGGATTTTTCTGCTTATGAGTGTAATGCAGTTGACACACCAAACTTCATCAGTGTTCCTTTTTTTATAATGGAACTGTCATATATAAACATGCATTCTAAGGTGTAATTTTAGCAATCGTTCCTCAAAGTGCAAATGACTAATAAATACCAAATGTACTTTATTTTTGTTTATTGAAGTTAGCACTAACTCCTCCACAATAAATGTGGAAGAGCAAATGAATTGTTTACAGACATATATTTTGCTTAGAGTTTCATTAGTTATAATATGCCATGATCAAGTACTGAATACTTAGTATATGATAAATATTTCATAAATTTCAGCATGAATAAATATCTGTATAAAACCCGAGAGTCACTTTTAATTGTAATTCTCATAGCTGCAGATAGGCAGTTTTAATGTGGTGTGATATTTGAACTGTGTTAGTGTTGTACAGTACTTGTGGATGTATGTCAATGTGCGACACTATACCATGGTTCACGTCCTGGTCTGTAATCTTGTATTCTTCTACCTCTGTGGAATATATTTTATCTGAGTTGTTCTCCCTGGGGATGTCTTGTGTAGAGCTAAGTTTAATGTCTGTGCAGTGATCCAATAAGTAATGGAGTAAACAAGCCATTACTTGTATTATACCATATTGCTGGCTTGGCTTTTACTTCTTGACTGTAACAAGTTTCAAGAAGACAAGCTTGCTGAAGCAAATGTAGTGTTGCAAATTATATCACATCGGTATGCATGTTGTGTTAAGCTTACATGTTGTAATACAACTTTACATCACTAATGACTGGTTAAAGGTATCTCTGGCCTTACCAAAAATGTATTGATGAAAAGCATGGAGTAAAAGATGGAAGGCTAACATTGTTCATACTATACTTGTTAAGGATTAAAAGATATATTTCTCCAGGCTGCATTTAGATAAACTAGAATTTTCAGAACACTAATTTGTAATGCATCTGTATTCAGTTTGTGAATTATGTTAAAATATGGTGTTTTTTTTTTTCCTTGCTGTTGTGTACGTTTTGTGTGTGTGTGTGTGTGTGTGTATGTAAGTGTATATGTATGTATGTATATGTATGTATGTATGTATGTTTGTATATATGAGAATCATCTATGATTCCAGCTGTCCTGTGTGTCTTTCAACCATTGTGAGCAGTTGGACACTGATTTATTAAACTACTGGTTGCTCCAATGATCTTTGAAGTAAACTGTCAAACTTAGGCGTCGAAAATAGTAGGTAGATTTGTCACTGAACCGAGGTTATTTAATTCATTACCTTTAATATTAAATAAAATATGTTACAAGAATCTGTCAACGAGTATATTCTTATTCAAGTGCAAGATATATACTTCACACAGTGCAAGATATAGGGTTCACATGGTGCAAGATATAGGGTTCACATGGTGCAAGATATAGGTTTGCACTCAGTGCAAGATATAGGTTTGCACTCGGTGCAAGATATAGGTTTGCACTCAGTGCAAGATATAGGTTTGCACTCAGTGCAAGATATAGGTTTGCACTCAGTGCAAGATATAGGTTTGCACTCGGTGCAAGATATAGGTTTGCACTCAGTGCAAGATATAGGTTTGCACTCGGTGCAAGATATAGGTTTGCACTCGGTGCAAGATATAGGTTTGCACTCAGTGCAAGATATAGGTTTGCACTCGGTGCAAGATATAGGTTTGCACTCGGTGCAAGATATAGGTTTGCACTCGGTGCAAGATATAGGTTTGCACTCGGTGCAAGATATAGGTTTGCACTCGGTGCAAGATATAGGTTTGCACTCGGTGCAAGATATAGGTTTGCACTCGGTGCAAGATATAGGTTTGCACTCGGTGCAAGATATAGGTTTGCACTCGGTGCAAGATATAGGTTTGCACTCAGTGCAAGATATAGGTTTGCACTCGGTGCAAGATATAGGTTTGCACTCGGTGCAAGATATAGATTTGCACTCGGTGTAAGATATAGGCTTCACTTGATGCAAGAATTGGGTCTCACTCGGTGTAAGATATAGGATTCACTCGACGCAAGATATAGGCTTCAAATGGTGCAAGATATAAGCTTCCCTCAGTATGTCAAATTTAAATATCTAAAAGTCACTATTTTGCATAATAAAATAGATGTGTTCCTTAATACTATCCATATTTCTTTTTCTTCAATTAGGTTTATGAATATTGAAACTACAGTATATGGTAAGATGTACACTTATTCTTGCAATATACAGTTCATGAATGATAAGAAAAATCTTACGAATGATGCAGTTAAACTGTGAAGCTTCATTTAATATTTTTGTAAAATCCAATCTGTTCAAAAATATTTGATCAGGTTTCAATATTGTGTTGTGCATGTATCAAGGAAATTATTATTACATGGTTATAAATCTGAAAAATAATTGTTTTATTAGCATTTACTAAGAATATTCTAATAGATTGTGTTTGCATGCATGTAGACTATGTGGGATAATCTTCAAAATATACAACTGCACTTAATTTATAAAGATTGTAAACATGCCTTTATAAAGGGTTACATTTCTTCTTCATACCCTCTCCATGATGTTGCTTGTCGTGATGAGGGGCCCACATACACCTCCCTGGGAACGACGAGGGTTGCCTTCGCCCCCACTCCTGCCCCTCTTTGGATGTTGTACGTGCAGAAGGGCACCACCATAGGGTCCTTGCGAATCACCGGACCTCCTGCTGGAGGGGCTGCCCTGAGTGGATGGTTGGGTGTCCAGGCTGGGGCAAAAGGGAGAACATACGAAAGAAAGTAACCACAGAAGGCCTATTGGCCTATACGAGACAGCTTCTATTTATAACATAAGAACATAAACTGCAGAAGGTCTGTTGGGCCATACAAGGCAGCTCGTACCTACATCCACCCAATCTCATTCATATATAAGAACATAAGAAATTTGGGAGAATGAACAAAGCAGTAGGACTCCCCTGTTAAAAAGGTGGAGCACCTCTGGGGATGACGCACCCCTTTCTGTACTGGCCCATGCTCGGCCTCCCTGGCTGCCCTGGTAGGTGGTATCCCTTGGTACCAGGCCCTAGACTTCTTGAATTGATGCTGCATGGAAACTGAAGAGACCTCTCTTACCCAGGCTAGTGAGGTGGGCGACCAGTCCCCCGAGTCAAACTGTGATGGAAGACCGGGCTCTGTAGCCCTTGCTACATTGGACCCAGATCAAGCTACTTTCCTTTGACCATTCTGACTACCCCCCCCCCCCCTCTGCTCCCCTCCCTCCTCTGTGGTAGGGTTGAACCCCAAGCCCCCAGTGGTGACCACCTCATCACCTGGAGCAGCTACTTATCTCATTGTGACAACTGAGCCTTTTACCCCCCCCCTTCCCCCTCACCTTCTCACTGGGGAGGTGCTCGGCACTGACACCCCCCCCCCCCTTTCCTCACAAATGCACTCGCACGATTCCTTCCAGTGCTAATACGTTCCACGCCTTATTTGGTCCTACTACAGGTATATACTGTACTTTGATCTCAACCATCTGGATTATACACAGCCTGATGATTTGTTTCTCGATAAACACCTTGTTGATTCATTGGATGCCTCTTGTTACTTTTAACCCCACCTGTTTTGGTACACGTGTCGTTGCTGCTGCTCCTTAGGATGCAGCTGCCCGCTTAGCTGCATTGTCCAGCATTGGGAGAGACCCCTGTTCTGATCCTGATCTTCTTTAGTATGCTGTGTTCTTCTTTGCCTTTGTATCTTCATTGTTCTCTGTTACTGTTCTCCCTCCTTTTGTTCTCTCTCCTTCAATGGAATATTCGTGGATTGTGTGCCATCTTCCATGAACTCCAACTTCTGATAACACAGTTTTCACTGCTTTGTATATGTCTCCAAGAGCCGATGCTTGGTGTTCGTCCTGGTCACTTTTGTGGTTACTTCATACTGGTGGATTCCATCCACCCGCCATCCCCCGTGTTTATGAATTAAAAAAAATTTACACACGACTCGACTGATGACGTTCAAGCATTTCCGGTACAGTTGCTTCACTGACGAATTTTGTTCCAACTACAACGCTGTAAACCACCCGTCCTCCAAATAAAGTCCCAAAAGTGATTCCATGCACCCACTAAACCCCCTGTTTATGAATGAAAAACGGTTTACACACGACTCCCAACTGATTTCGTTCGAACACTTCCAGAACAAGTGCTTTAGTGATAAATGTTGTTTGAACCACAAGCTGTAAATGCTTCGCCCATGTACTACAAATACAAATAATCGCCAACAGAACCTAAACACCTAACCTAACCTATGCCTATATATGCACAATATGCAAGTATATTATAATATAATGTGACTGAATTTAACTCTAACCTTAGAAATCTTATACTAGAGAACAGACTGAACAAAAACCACTTAATTATTTCTGGGGACTTAACGTTTACCTCTGCGAGCCTGATAACCCTCCTGCTGCTAGTTTCCTCAACTGGATGAATTTCTGCTTCCTCATACCCTTATTCACTAGACCTACTAGAATTACTGACAGTACTGCCACGGCTCTTGATCACATCTGGACCAACATAAGGCAGCATACTTGACCCTCTCCTCTTTCTCATCTACATTACTGACCCTCCAAATGCCTCCAAACATCTCAAACCAATTCTATTTGCTGACAACACGACCTTCATTTACTCCAGTCCTGACCCCCTTGCTCTAAATGTCACAGTGAATACTGAGCTAAATAAAGTCCATCACTGGCTAACTGCTAGCAAACTCACCCTCAATATTGACAAAACTTTCTATATTTTTTTTGGCAATAAATCTTCATATCAAATAAATCTCAGGATTAACAATACCTAAATTTGTAACAAAGTAGATGGCAAATTCCTTGGCGTTCTCATTGATCGCAAGCTGAATTTCCAGGGACACATTCTAAATATATAAAAAAAAGTTTCAAAAACTGTTAGCATTCTTTCTAAGATCAGATATTATGTACAGTACCTCGTCCTGTCCTGGTGACACTATTACTCTCTCATCTATCCTTATCTCAACTATGGTATTTGTGCTTGGGGTTCTACTACCCAAAATCATTTACGTCCTCTAATTACTCAACATAAAGCTGCTATTAGGACAATATCTAACTCTGGCCCCAGACAGCACTCGGTACCCTTACTCAAATCTCTGAATATGTTAGATATTAAGTCCCTGCACATCCTCTCATGTGTATTTTATATATATAAAACGCTGAACTGTAATGTCAATCCTGGCTTTAAAAGCTTCCTAGAAAGTTGTAACAGATCCCATGAGCACCACACCAGAAACAAATACCTATTTGATATTCCAAGAGTACGACTTAGTCAAACTAGAAATGCTTTACAAATCAAGGGACCTCGAATATGGAATGACCTTCCCAGTTATGTTAAAGACTGTACCTCTCCCAACCAGTTTAAGATAAAAACTAAGTACTACCTAATTAACTTAATGTAACCTACCTCACCCCCAAAATGTCAACCTATGTCTACTATTTTAAACAATTCTGTTTGTTGACCAAATTGTATTTTTGTTTTTTTTCTGCCATGTTCCCCCCCCCTTTTTTCCATTTTTCCTATTTTTTTCTCAACACAATTTATACTTTAATCTCAATTAGTATTAAGTTTTAGTCTTAGTGCTTTTCCTGCCCGAAACGCTTTGCGTAATAATGGCTTTAGGCATTGTATGTACTAGCTCTATCTATAAATCCATCAACTTTTGTATCTTACATTGTATGTATGTACTTTACCTGAATAAATATTTGTATTTGTATTTGTATTAGTTCTTAAGACATATATCCTTACCAGTGTAATCACCGCTGTCAACTTATGTTGTAGTTATCTGTTGATATAAAAAAAACTTGCTACAATGTACCCTTTCATCTTACCTGATATGTTAGACTAGAGTAAGGAGCTGCCCGAAATGCTATGCATGTTAGTGGCTTTGCATGAATGTAAAAATACCAAGCTTATGTAAATAATATTTATTTATATTTGAGAAAATAACCATTTTGAATGAACAGCATGTAAAAATTTATGAATGCATATGTGGGGTCGACCGCTGGATGGAATGGACTCGAGTCGAGGACGGGTTGGAGAACGGGTTGCAGCACCACCCACATGATGGGTATGGGGTCCACCACCACCCACAGGATGGATATGGGGTTCATATAAATATGTTCAAGTAAAGAAAATACTAACTATTGCTCATGTATCATAACTGCTGCAGTACAAATCTGGTAACGGTTGAACATACAGCCATCAGTGTTACCAATGATCATGCCTGATAAAGATCAAGCCACCTAAGAAGTGGCACGGGCATGAATAGCCCGTAATCAATGACCGATTGATTGATTGATGATGATTGATTTATTGATAAAGATTAAGCCACCCAAAAGGTGGCACGGGCATGAATAGCCCGTAAGTGGTGGCCCTTTTGAGCCATTACCAGTATCAAGAGCTGATACTGGAGATCTGTGGAGGTGCGACTGCACCCTGCGCGACGGGAGATGTCTCCCGTAATCAATGACCGATTGATTGATTGATGAAGATTAAGCCACCCAAGAGGTGGCACGGGCATGAATAGCCCGTAAGTGGTGGCCCTTTTGAGCCATTACCAGTATCAAAAGATGATACTGGAGATCTGTGGAGGCGCAACTGCACCCTGCGTGACGGGAGATGTCTCCCGGACCAAATGGTGACCAAATGGTGATCAATGACCTGTTGTTATAGATTCAGCTACTCGGAACAAGTTCCAAGTAGCACGGGCTATGGTGAGCCCGTAACTTACCTGGCACAGGAGCTGGGCAAGAAGCACGGGCTATGGTTAGCCTCGTGGACAGGAGATGTCTCCCGTGATCAATGACCGATTGATGAAGATTAAGCCATCCAAAAGGTGGCACGGGCATGAATAGCCCGTAAGTGGTGGCCCTTTTGAGCCATTACCAGTATCAATAGATGATACTGGAGATCTGTGGAGGTGTGACTGCACCCTGCGTGACGGGAGATGCCTCCCGTGATCAATGACCATGTAGGCCTGGGTTATATATAGGCGTGGTGGGTGGGGTCAAGCAGTCCCCGTGTCGTAGTGGTAAAGCAGTCGCCCGGCGCTTCGCGAGCACTTTGGCCTGGGTTCGTATCCTGGCCGGGGAGGATTGACCGGGCGCCAGTCCTTAAGTGTAGCCTCTGTTCACCTAGCAGTAAATGGGTACCTGGTTGTTAAATGATTTGGTGGTCGTATTCCGGGGAAAATTAGGATTAAAGACTTGCCCGAAACGCTATGCTTGGTAGTGGCTTTACAAGAATGTAAAAACTCTTGTATATAGAAATATACTTCACGTTTAATATGGCAAGAGTTCACGTGTGTTGTCAGCGTCTAAATGTTGAGTCTGTTGTCAGTTATTTTCGCCCTCACAGTGTTTTCTTAGTTACGGCGAGGTCGGTTTAAGTCATTTCCCTATATAGCTACGTTTGTTACAATGGATATATAGACATACGGACTTTCTGTTCGAGTATTATCCACGAGAATATTTTTCCACTCAGAATATATACAATTCAAGTGAACGGTAGCAACGTGAAGTGTTTAACTGTGGTGATGTCTGGTAATTATATAAGCGCGGTACGTATCCCCTGTTGTTGTGTCGCGAGGTACTCTATGTGAGGACACGCAGGCGGCTGTCGGCTGTGCCTGGCGCGTCTCGTGGTAGGTACACTCCACTAAACTCTCATTTTTCGGAGAGCGACATATTTACTTGCTCCTTGGTCAGTCAGTACCTCAAATGTCGCGGGCGTCACCTGGGGCCCCTCTTTATGCATGACAACTTTAGGAACGACTTTCCAAACTGCCGCCATGTTGTCCTGGGGTCCTCGGGTTCTCCACCTCCGCTGTGCATTCTTTCTGCATCAGCAGGAGGTCCTGGACAGCTTCCTGACGCCATTATAATGTCGGTGGGGCGCTGTAAGAGTGCCACGCATACATTACACCAGGGTCCGCCAGTCTCCCTTCCTGAGCACAGATTGACACGCCTCCGGGGGGGGGGCGCGAGGGCGCCCCCCAGCCCTACTGAAGGTGGAGGAAGCATATGCCGCCCCCCCCCCCAGCTGACACCCCGCCCCCTAGCTGGAACCCCCCCCCCAGCCGGCACCCCTCCCCCTAACTGGCACCCCTCCCCCAGCCGGCACCCCTCCCCCTAGCTGGAACCCCGTCCCCCAGCCGGCACCCCTCCCCCTAGCTGGAACCCCGTCCCCCAGCCGGCACCCCTCCCCCGAGCTGGAACCCCGCCCCCAGCCGGCCCCCTCCCCCCAGGCGGCACCCCGCCCCCCCAGCCGGCACCCCTCCCCCTAGCTGGAACCCCGTCCCCAGCCGGCACCCCTCCCCCTAGCTGGAACCCCGTCCCCCCAGCCGGCACCCCTCCCCCTAGCTGGAACCCCGTCCCCCAGCCGGCACCCCTCCCCTAGCTGGAACCCCGTCCCCCCAGCCGGCACCCCTCCCCCTAGCTGGAACCCCGTCCCCCCAGCCGGCACCCCTCCCCTAGCTGGAACCCCGTCCCCCCAGCCGGCACCCCTCCCCCTAGCTGGAACCCCGCCCCCAGCCGGCACCCCTTCCCCTAGCTGGAACCCCCCCCCCCCAGACGGCACTCCGCACCCCCAGCAGGCACCCCTCCCCCTAGCTGGACCCCGCCCCCCCCCAGACGGCACTCCGCACCCCCAGCAGGCACCCCTCCCCCTAGCTGGAACCCCGCCCCCAGCCGGCACCCCTTCCCCTAGCTGGAACCCCGCCCCCCCCCCAGACGGCACTCCGCCCCCAGCAGGCACCCCTCCCCTAGCTGGAACCCCGCCCCCCAGCCGGCACCCCTCCCCCTAGCTGGAACCCCGCCCCCCCCCAGACGGCACTCCGCACCCCAGCAGNGGGGGGGTGGGCGGTGGGCGGCCAGGGGCTGTCTGTCACCTGTGGTGGGTGGTTGGCGGCCAGGGACTGTCTCTGTCACCTGTGGGGTTGCCAGGGGCTGTCTCTGTCACTGTGGGTGGGTGGTGGCGGCCAGGACCCCCTCTCTCTCTCAGCCCACTGCCATAGACAGAATCACCACCCTCCCATCCTTTCCAAGTAAATTATATTCAACATCGTTCCCGTCCATCATATGTGGATGATTTGGCAAAACAAATATGTATTTATTTGTTTAACTCATTTCACCAATTTCAAAATGTGACATGATGAGTGTTTTAATGAGTGGTACTTTTGCAGTGAGTTAAACTCACCCTGCAACCAGATTCAGGAAAGAACAAAAAAGACAGACGAAATGGACATACTGTAATACGACAGACGTTGTTTATTAAAACATATATTTCTTGGATCTTCGTCATCAGAAGATTAAATCCTGGGATCTTCGTCGTCAAGATATGTAATCCTGGGATCTTGTCAACAAGAAATTAAATCCTGAAATCTTGTCATCAAGAATATGTAATACTGGAATCTTTGTCATCAATAATACATTGTCCTGGGTTCCGTGTGATTAAGAACATGTCGTCGGGAGATCTTCGTTCACAGGAAAATAGTGTCCGGACAACTTTATGTTCATAAAAAGGTCTTACGATCACATTATCGATTCCAAAGTGAGCTGGGTTGCAACTGAGAAAATTCCCAGGTACCATGACATGCTAAAATGCTTCTCTGAATCTAATTTCTTTTACAAACATTAATTTGAACGATCCCGTTACATTCACTTCGGTAATTGCTTACTATACACTTTTTATTCGTATTATTGTGTGTGTGTTTCATGTTAGTTGATTAATATTTTATTTGTTAGTCTGTCCTAAGAAAGAGGTTTTTCAAGAGCCATCAGCGATAAGTCAGGCGATTGTTTAATCCGATCAGGAA